>JAIOJX010000023.1:107887544-108065044 GCA_022376925.1 Tragulus kanchil | reverse complement strand
CGTGGTCTGGATAGAAGATCAATCCAGCCACATTTCCTCAAGTCAAAGCCTGATCCAAAGCAAGGTATTAACTCTCTTAAATTCCAGGCTTAGAGAGGTGATGAAGCTGCAGAAGAAGAAAAGTTTGAAGCAAGCAGAGGTTTGTTCATGAGGTTTAAACTTTTATTTTTATTTTTTGGCCACTTCTGTTGGTCTTTCACTTATTTCCATCTTTGTTCTTTGGCCTGTGTGGGCCTCCTATTGAGGTGGCCTCTCTCGCTGCAGAGCACCGGCTTTGGGCACATGTGCTCCAGAGCTCCAGCTCAGTGGTTGGACACATCGGTCCAGTTGCTCCACAGCACGTGGGACCTTCCCAGGTCAGCGATAGAACCGGAGCCCTTGCTCTACAAGGCGGTGTCCTTACCCACTGGACTACCAGGGAAGCCCCTTGAGGTTTAGAGGAAGAAACTGTTTCCAGGATATGGAAGTGCAAGTTGAAGCAGAAAGTGCTGATGAAGAAGTTGCAACAAGTTATCCAGAAGATCTAACTAAGACTATTAATGAAGGAGGCTACATTAAACAGCATATTGCAGGAAGAATAGTCTTATATTGGAATAAGATGCCATCAAGAAATACAGCAAGGAAAAATAGTTGTCTGAGAAGACCTTACAAATAGCTGAGAAGGGAAGAGATGTGAAAGGCAAAGAAGAAAAGGAAAGATGTATCTGTCTGAATGCAGAGTTCCAGAGAATAACAAGGAGAGATAAGAAAGCCTTCTTAAGTGAACACTGTCCCATTTCTCTCCCTATTGTGGAGCTTCTCATTTCCTAACACAAAACAGTATTGAAAGTGGGCCAATTAGTAATCCTACAATGACCTATAAGTGTTCAATTGAAGGAAGGGTTGCACATCTCTCACTTTAAATCAAAAGCTAGAAGCGACTAAGCTTAGTGCATAAAGTTATCAAAGGCTATCTAGCCTGGTAACTAGACTTCTGTCTCCAAATAGTAAGTCAAGTTATGAGTGCAAAGGGAAAGGTCCTGAAGGAATTAAAATATCACTCCAGTGAACACAGGAATGGCAAGAAAGCAAAATAACTTTATTGGTGTTATGGAGAAAGTTACCGTGGTCTGGATAGAAGATCAATCCAGCCACATTTCCTCAAGTCAAAGCCTGATCCAAAGCAAGGTATTAACTCTCTTAAATTCCAGGCTTAGAGAGGTGATGAAGCTGCAGAAGAAGAAAAGTTTGAAGCAAGCAGAGGTTTGTTCATGAGGTTTAAACTTTTATTTTTATTTTTTGGCCACTTCTGTTGGTCTTTCACTTATTTCCATCTTTGTTCTTTGGCCTGTGTGGGCCTCCTATTGAGGTGGCCTCTCTCGCTGCAGAGCACCGGCTTTGGGCACATGTGCTCCAGAGCTCCAGCTCAGTGGTTGGACACATCGGTCCAGTTGCTCCACAGCACGTGGGACCTTCCCAGGTCAGCGATAGAACCGGAGCCCCTTGCACTACAAGGCGGTGTCCTTACCCACTGGACTACCAGGGAAGCCCCTTGAGGTTTAGAGGAAGAAACTGTTTCCAGGATATGGAAGTGCAAGTTGAAGCAGAAAGTGCTGATGAAGAAGTTGCAACAAGTTATCCAGAAAATCTAACTAAGACTATTAATGAAGGAGGCTACATTAAACAGCATATTGCAGGAAGAATAGTCTTATATTGGAATAAGATGCCATCAAGAAATACAGCAAGGAAAAATAGTTGTCTGAGAAGACCTTACAAATAGCTGAGAAGGGAAGAGATGTGAAAGGCAAAGAAGAAAAGGAAAGATGTATCTGTCTGAATGCAGAGTTCCAGAGAATAACAAGGAGAGATAAGAAAGCCTTCTTAAGTGAACAATGCAAAGAAATAGAGGAAAATAACAGAATGGGAAAGACTAGAGATCTCTTCAAGAAAATGAGAGATTCCAAGGGAATATTTCATGAAAATATGGGCACAATAAAGGACAGAAAGGGTATGGACCTAACAGAAGCAGAAGATATTAAGAAGAGGTGGCAAAATTACACAGAAGAACTATACAAAAAAGATCCTAATGATTGAGATAATCACAATGGTGACATCACTCCCCTAGAGTTAAGCATTCTAGAGTGTGAAGCCAAATGGACCTTCAGAAGCATTTCTACGAACAAAGCTAGTGGAGGTGATGGAATTCCAGCTGAGCTATCTCAAATCCTAAAAGATGATGCTATTAAAGTACTACACTTGATATGCCAGAAAATTTGGAAAACTCAGCAGTGGCCGCAGGTCTGGAAAAATCAATTTTCATTCCAATCCCAAAGAAGGGCAATCTCAAAGAATGTTCAAACTACAGCACAATTGTGCTCATTTCACATGCTAGCAAGATCATGCTCAAAATCCTTCAAGCTAGGCTTCAGCAGTACAGGAAACAAGAACTTCCAGATGTATAAGATGCCTTTTGTGGCAGAGGAACCAGCAATCAAATTACCAACATCCACTGGATTGTAGAAAAAGCATGAGAATTCCAGAAAAACATCTACTTCTGCTTCATTGAGTACACTAAAGCCTTTGTGTGGATCCCAGCAAAGAGTGAAAAATTCTGAAAGGGGTGGGAATGCCAGACCATCCTTCTTGTCTTCTGAGTAACCCAAATGTAGGTCAAGAAGTAACAGTTAGAACCAGATATGGAACAAAGGACTGGTGTACAATTGGAAAAGGAGTATGACAAGACTGTATATTGTCATCCTGCTTATTTAACTTATATGCAGAGAACATCGTGTGAAGAAGCACCATCTGGAATCAAGATTGCTGGGAGAAATATCAGTAGCCTCAGAAATGTAGATGACACCACCATTATGGAAGAAAGTGAAGAGACCCTGAAGAGCCTCTTGATGAAGGTGAAAGAGGAGAGTGAAAAAGCTGCTTGATTATGGCATCCAGTCCCATCACTGACTTCATGGCAAATAGATAGGGAAAAAATGGAAACAGTGATTTTAGAAAGCCTTCTTAAGTGAACAATGCAAAGAAATAGAGGAAAATAACAGAATGGGAAAGACTAGAGATCTCTTCAAGAAAATGAGAGATTCCAAGGGAATATTTCATGAAAATATGGGCACAATAAAGGACAGAAAGGGTATGGACCTAACAGAAGCAGAAGATATTAAGAAGAGGTGGCAAAATTACACAGAAGAACTATACAAAAAAGATCTTAATGATTGAGATAATCACAATGGTGACATCACTCCCCTAGAGTTAAGCATTCTAGAGTGTGAAGCCAAATGGACCTTCAGAAGCATTTCTACAAACAAAGCTAGTGGAGGTGATGGAATTCCAGCTGAGCTATCTCAAATCCTAAAAGATGATGCTATTAAAGTACTACACTTGATATGCCAGAAAATTTGGAAAACTCAGCAGTGGCCGCAGGTCTGGAAAAATCAATTTTCATTCCAATCCCAAAGAAGGGCAATCTCAAAGAATGTTCAAACTACAGCACAATTGTGCTCATTTCACATGCTAGCAAGATCATGCTCAAAATCCTTCAAGCTAGGCTTCAGCAGTACAGGAAACAAGAACTTCCAGATGTATAAGATGCCTTTTGTGGCAGAGGAACCAGCAATCAAATTACCAACATCCACTGGATTGTAGAAAAAGCATGAGAATTCCAGAAAAACATCTACTTCTGCTTCATTGAGTACACTAAAGCCTTTGTGTGGATCCCAGCAAAGAGTGAAAAATTCTGAAAGGGGTGGGAATGCCAGACCATCCTTCTTGTCTTCTGAGTAACCCAAATGTAGGTCAAGAAGTAACAGTTAGAACCAGATATGGAACAAAGGACTGGTGTACAATTGGAAAAGGAGTATGACAAGACTGTATATTGTCATCCTGCTTATTTAACTTATATGCAGAGAACATCGTGTGAAGAAGCACCATCTGGAATCAAGATTGCTGGGAGAAATATCAGTAGCCTCAGAAATGTAGATGACACCACCATTATGGAAGAAAGTGAAGAGACCCTGAAGAGCCTCTTGATGAAGGTGAAAGAGGAGAGTGAAAAAGCTGCTTGATTATGGCATCCAGTCCCATCACTGACTTCATGGCAAATAGATAGGGAAAAAATGGAAACAGTGACAGACCTTATTTTCTTCAGCTCCAAAATCACTGCAGATGATGATTGCAGCCATGAAATTAAAAGACACTTGCTCCTTGGAAGAAAAACTATGAAAATCCTAGGCAGCATATTAAAAAACAGGTATATCACTTTACTGAGAAAGGTCCGTATAGTCAAAGCTATGGGTTTTTTCCCCCAGTAGTTATGTAGGGATGTCAGAGTTGAACCATGAAGAAGACTGAATACTGAAGAATTGATGCTTCTGAACTGTGGTACTGGAAAAGACTCCTGAGAGTCTCTTGGATACCAAGGAGATCAAACCAGTCAATCCTAAAGGGAAACAACCCTGAATATTCTTTGGGAGGGCTGGTGTTAAAGCTGAAACTCCTCTCCTTTGGCCACCGAATGAGAAAAACCCACACCTAATGCTCAAAAAAGATTGAGGGCAGGAAAAGAAGGGGGTGACAGAGGATGAGATTGTTAGATAGTATCACTGAGTCAATGGCATGAATTTGAGCAAGCACCAGGAGACAGTGAAAGACATGGAAGTCTGTCATGCTGCAGTCCTTGAGTAGCAAAGTATTGGACAGGGCTGAGTGACTGAATAACAACAGGACTTTGATAGCTAGAGAAGAGACAGCAATGTCTGACTTCAACGTTTCAAAGGACAGTCTGACTCTCTTGTTAGAGGCTAATGCAGCTGGTGACTTTTAAGTTGAAGCTAGTGCTCATTTACCATTTTAAGATCCTAGCAACTGTAAGAATGATGTTCAATCTACTTTATGTTCTATAAAAGAACAATAAAGCCTGGATGACAGCCCACCTGTATGTTTTAGGCCTACTGTTGAGAGACTACTGCTCATAAAAAAAAAAAAAAAAAGATTTCTTCCAAAGTATTACTGCCCACTGACAATGTACTGAGTCTACCAAGAGCTCCAGTGGAGATGTATGAGACTAATGTTGTTTTCATCTCTGCTAACACAACAGCTATTCTGTAACTCATGTCAAAAACTCATTTTGCCTTTTATGACTCATTATTGAAGAAATATACTTCATGAGGCTGTAGCTACCAGAGGTAATGATGCCTCTGATAGATCTGGGCAAAGTCAATTGAAAAGGAAAGGATTTACTATTTTAGATACCATTAAAAGTATTTGTGATTCATGGGGAGAGGTCAAAATGACTACAGTTAACAGGAGTTTAGAAGTAGTAGCTTCTAACCCTCATGGGTGACTTTGAGGGGTTTAAGACATCAGTGAAGGAAGTAACTGCACATATGGTAGGATTAGCAAGAGAACTAGAATATGAAAGTGAAATATGAAGATGTTAGTAAATTTCTGCAATCTCATGATAGTACTTTAATGGATAACAAGATACTTCTTATTGATCAGCGAAGAAACTGGTTTCATGAGATGGAAACTCTCTTGGTAAAGATGCTTTGAAGATTGTTGAAAATGACACCAAAGATTTAGTATGTTATGTAAATTTAGTTGATAAAGCAGTGGTAGGACTTGAGAAGATTTAGTCCAATATTGAAAGAGCTTCTGCTATGGTAAAATGCTGTCAAACAGCACTGTCAAACAGACAAATCACTGGTGAGTGGAAGAGTCTAATCGATGTAGCAAAGCTTTCTGTTGTTTAAGAAATTTCCACAACCACCTTACCTTTCTGCAGCCACCACCTTGATCGATCAGCAATCATCAACACTGAGGCAAGACCTTGCATCAGCTGAAAGCTCAGATGACGGTTAGCATTATTTGCAATGATATATTTTAAAGTTAGATATGCACATCATTTGTAGATATGATTCTATTGCATACTTATAGATAATATAGTATAAAACATAACTTTGAATTGCATTGGGGAACAGAAAAATTTGGATGACTCACGTTATTATAATATTTCTTTTAATGTGGTAGTCTGGAACTGAAGCTGCCGTATCTCTGAAATATGCCTGTATATTTTTACTTAATGGTTTTCTAAAATCTTCAAGTCATTATCAAAACACTTGGAAGAAGATACTTAATGATGTATCCAGTATAATTGCTGGTAGGAAACTGACAGGAAAAAGCTATATAATTTTTGGTTTGTCCAAACCCTTGGAGCACACCTCTCTGGCATCTTTAATTATGGTCAACTATTTTATACAAAGAGAGTTTCTTTTTTTTCAAAGAGAGCTTATTTCTATTCTTAAACAATAGCAAAAATGTGTTGGCTTGTTTTTATAATGCAATTCAATCTTTTTCTTTAGAATCCCCAAATTTTAGAAAAATTAAAGGGACCATAGATTTTTCAAAAATTGCGTAGTAGCTTCTAACCCTCATGGGTGACTTTGAGGGGTTTAAGACATCAGTGAAGGAAGTAACTGCACATATGGTAGGATTAGCAAGAGAACTAGAATATGAAAGTGAAATATGAAGATGTTAGTAAATTTCTGCAATCTCATGATAGTACTTTAATGGATAACAAGATACTTCTTATTGATCAGCGAAGAAACTGGTTTCATGAGATGGAAACTCTCTTGGTAAAGATGCTTTGAAGATTGTTGAAAATGACACCAAAGATTTAGTATGTTATGTAAATTTAGTTGATAAAGCAGTGGTAGGACTTGAGAAGATTTAGTCCAATATTGAAAGAGCTTCTGCTATGGTAAAATGCTGTCAAACAGCACTGTCAAACAGACAAATCACTGGTGAGTGGAAGAGTCTAATCGATGTAGCAAAGCTTTCTGTTGTTTAAGAAATTTCCACAACCACCTTACCTTTCTGCAGCCACCACCTTGATCGATCAGCAATCATCAACACTGAGGCAAGACCTTGCATCAGCTGAAAGCTCAGATGACGGTTAGCATTATTTGCAATGATATATTTTAAAGTTAGATATGCACATCATTTGTAGATATGATTCTATTGCATACTTATAGATAATATAGTATAAAACATAACTTTGAATTGCATTGGGGAACAGAAAAATTTGGATGACTCACGTTATTATAATATTTCTTTTAATGTGGTAGTCTGGAACTGAAGCTGCTGTATCTCTGAAATATGCCTGTATATTTTTACTTAATGGTTTTCTAAAATCTTCAAGTCATTATCAAAACACTTGGAAGAAGATACTTAATGATGTATCCAGTATAATTGCTGGTAGGAAACTGACAGGAAAAAGCTATATAATTTTTGGTTTGTCCAAACCCTTGGAGCACACCTCTCTGGCATCTTTAATTATGGTCAACTATTTTATACAAAGAGAGTTTCTTTTTTTTCAAAGAGAGCTTATTTCTATTCTTAAACAATAGCAAAAATGTGTTGGCTTGTTTTTATAATGCAATTCAATCTTTTTCTTTAGAATCCCCAAATTTTAGAAATTAAAGGGACCATAGATTTTTATGCAAAAAATAATAGATCTTATATAGATCAGTGATTCTCAGATGTTTGCATTATACAGATCATTAAAATTTCAAAACAATTGCAACAATCACTAAGGTGGAAGAAAGCAAGTTTAAACACCTTTTCATGGAATCAAACATATTAAACAGAGATGAACTGATAAGGAAAAATGTGGTGTATGAACATTATCCTAAGTGAAATAAACCAGTTACCAAAAAGCAAATATGGCATGATTCCATGTATATGAAGTATTTAAAACAGTCAAATCTGTAGGATCAAAGGGTGGCATGGTGGTTGCCAGGGGCTGTAGGAAGAAAGAAACAGGGAGTTACTAATAATGGGCATAAAATTTCAGTCATTAAGATGAATAAGCTTGTAGAGCTCTGCTATATAACTTTATACCTATGGTCAACAATAATATACACTTAAAAACTTATGGAGAGAGTAGATCTCATGTTAAGTTGTTATTGCAACAATAAAAATGTTTAAAAATACTGAGATTATAACTTATTTGGAAAAGTTAACATCAAATACTAGTACTAGTCATGATACAGCAACAGAATAGTAATATAAATGAATTTTTATATTCTATTATGATATATTATGGAAGTAATTGTGATCTGGTAAATATCGCCGACTCAGTGGACATGAGTTGGAGCACACTCTGGGAGATAGTGGCGGGCAAAGGAGACTGATGGGCTATAGTCCATGTGGCCGCAGGGAAGTCGGACATGATTAGCAGATAAATAACAACTACACATATATTTCCACTTCCTAAAAATTGCTCCATATAGTTGGTTGCAGCTTCTGCTGTTCATGAGGTGACATTGAACATGCCCTCCAAGGTCCCGCTGGATATGGCTCCTGCATCGTCTCTCTCTCACCTTGCCTTTGCCCTCTAGCCTCCCTGACTTTGTTTTGCTTCTTTTTAAGCAGGAGCTTATAAACTGATGTAAAGAAAACAAAGAGGGCCCCAAGATATTAAATTGAGGTCATAGAGAAAATGTTATGATTTATTTTAATATTTATGTACAAATTATAAAAGTAAAGAAACATGCTAGTGTTTCAAAATCTTGTTGGCTTTTTATAATGCAATTCAATCTTTTTCTTTAGAATCCCCAAATTTTAGAAATTAAAGGGACCATAGATTTTTATGCAAAAAATAATAGATCTTATATAGATCAGTGATTCTCAGATGTTTGCATTATACAGATCATTAAAATTTCAAACAATTGCAACAATCACTAAGGTGGAAGAAAGCAAGTTTAAACACCTTTTCATGGAATCAAACATATTAAACAGAGATGAACTGATAAGGAAAAATGTGGTGTATGAACATTATCCTAAGTGAAATAAACCAGTTACCAAAAAGCAAATATGGCATGATTCCATGTATATGAAGTATTTAAACAGTCAAATCTGTAGGATCAAAGGGTGGCATGGTGGTTTCCAGGGGCTGTAGGAAGAAAGAAACAGGGAGTTACTAATAATGGGCATAAAATTTCAGTCATTAAGATGAATAAGCTTGTAGAGCTCTGCTATATAACTTTATACCTATGGTCAACAATAATATACACTTAAAAACTTATGGAGAGAGTAGATCTCATGTTAAGTTGTTATTGCAACAATAAAAATGTTTAAAAATACTGAGATTATAACTTATTTGGAAAAGTTAACATCAAATACTAGTACTAGTCATGATACAGCAACAGAATAGTAATATAAATGAATTTTTATATTCTATTATGATATATTATGGAAGTAATTGTGATCTGGTAAATATCGCCGACTCAGTGGACATGAGTTGGAGCACACTCTGGGAGATAGTGGCGGGCAAAGGAGACTGATGGGCTATAGTCCATGTGGCCGCAGGGAAGTCGGACATGATTAGCAGATAAATAACAACTACACATATATTTCCACTTCCTAAAAATTGCTCCATATAGTTGGTTTCAGCTTCTGCTGTTCATGAGGTGACATTGAACATGCCCTCCAAGGTCCCGCTGGATATGGCTCCTGCATCGTCTCTCTCTCACCTTGCCTTTGCCCTCTAGCCTCCCTGACTTTGTTTTGCTTCTTTTTAAGCAGGAGCTTATAAACTGATGTAAAGAAAAACAAAGAGGGCCCCAAGATATTAAATTGAGGTCATAGAGAAAATGTTATGATTTATTTTAATATTTATGTACAAATTATAAAAGTAGACTTCACTATTTTCAAAAAGAATTACATGCTTGTTACCTCTGTCAGAGAAGGTGAACCGTCAAAGGGGTGGAGGAACTCCTTGGTAAGGAGTGGGTGCTCGAACCCTTGCATTGTTGTTTTTTTTTTAAACATTTATTTTTTATTTATTTATCTTTTGGGGGGTGGGGTGGGGAGGGAGGGGATGGGAGGGCCACTTCTATTGGTCTTTCATTTCTCTATTTTCATCCATCTTTGTTCTTTGGCTTCTGTGGGCCTCCCATCTCGGTGGCCTCTGTAGTCACAGAGCACCGGCTCTGGGTGCATGTGCCCCAGAGCTCTGGCTCGGTAATTGGACACATCGGTCCAGCTGCTCCGCGGCACATGGGATCTTCCCAGGCCAGGGATCGAACCGGCGCCCCTTGCACTGCAAGGCGGTGTCCTTACCCACTGGACCACCAGGGGAAGCCCCCTAGGGGAAGCCCCCTTGCATTGTTGAATGGGTTCACCCTTGCTATTCTGTCACCATTCAGAGTATTTTAAAGCACTGAAGTTCATACAGCACAGGTTTTCTTTTAAAAATAGTTTAACTCTTTTACTACGGTTAAACTGAAGTTGCTTTTAGAAACAGGGCTTTATAAAATAAAGTGTGTACAATCCTTTAAAAATAAGATGAGCTGGGACTATTGAAATCTCTAATATCCAAAGTTTCGCTAGTTAAAAATGGCACGATTCTTTGAAAAATTGTACTTAAAGATAAATTCTGAAGTTTTCCTTTTTGAAAAACATGTTTATCCTTTCTGTCATATAGCTCTCTTCTATTTCAAACCTACTAGTTATTTTTTGGAATTAACTTTGCCTAATCTATTTGAGGTAGCTGTGATACTTTAATGAGTTAAACAGTTAATAACACTTCCTTTCAAAGGAACTTCTGTGATGGAGTTTTTTGGAAGAGAGACATGTGGAAAGGTGTCCATCATTACCATATACAGGCTGAAAGTTGTGTGACTGCATCGCTTCCAAATGTCCTCATCTCTGTGCACTTCATGTCCAAGGAAACAAGGTTTTCTAATCACTTAGAAATTTTTAATAAAGAATTTTTGTGGATTTTTCATTTGTTAAAAAATGAAAAATATGACACACATACTGGTTACTTTGCCGGACAACTGATCCCAAGAAACTGTAATTTGCTAGACAGTTAATTAAAGGAAACTTACTGAGTATATGGGTTGCAAAACTGAAGTCATAATTTAGTAAGTTTAACTAATCATGGTTTTCTTACTTAGATTTGCTCCTTTTGTGAACTATTATGTTTTAAAGCTAAAACAGTTACAAAATTAGCCATCAAAATAAACTAGCCATAGAACAAAGTCTTTTAATCACTGCATTACAAAGCATTAAGCCAATGTTTTAAAAAGTAAAGGTGTGTAATCTAGTTGCATCAGTTGATTAACAGTGCTTAATTAAATTACAAATTGACAGTGCTAGTTTTTTGAGACAGTGGACAGGTTTCTGTACCATTCATGTTAATATTTAAAGATTTTTATTTGTGTATTAGACATACAATATAAATACAACAGTATATGTATACTATTTCATAACTATATTATTAACTAATATGTTTATGAATATCACTTATGAAATTTATTATTAACATATTATTATAAATAAACATATACTATTGTATTTACATTTTGTGTACAATATAAAAATAACAAATATTAAAATATTTAAATCTTAACGTGAATGGTACAGAAACTTTTTTGAGAGCCTAGAAAGGTATCTTGTTAAACTCTTGCATTATTTTTGAATAACAAACAAATATTGTAGAGTGGTCAGATTTTTTGATCTAATTATAAATATTGTAGAGTGGTCAGATTTTTTGATCTAATTATATGTGAGCAAAATAAAATGTGGAGAACACTGCTCTTGAGTTGGGCTTCTTGTTTTTTTTTTTTTTTTTTACTTTTACTTTTTGCTTTTATGGAGTTCTGTTGTTTACAGATATGTATGATCTCAGATTAGTCATATGTATATCCCCCCATCCCACCCCTCCAGGCTGTTGCACAGTGCCCCTGCAGGATCCCCTTTTCTCACAGCACAATGACAATAGCTATTTTTTTTCACATATGATAGTATAGGTTTTCATGCTACTTCCTCAGATGTTTTGCTCTAATTATATGTGATCAAAATAAAATGTGGAGACCACTGCTTTTTGAGTTGGGCTTCTGCCCCACTTCAGAATGATGTTCTTTGCCACTTGCCTGATAAGCTCTCAGCTGCCTCCTATAATCCCTCATTATCATTCCTTACCTCCTGCTTATCCTTATCTCAGCTTAAATGACACTTTCTCGGAGAAGCTTTATCTGATCTCTTCCAGAAGTTAATTATTTTAAACTCCTGTGGCTCTTTCTACTTTATGGTCACAGTATTTAAACACAATATGTAATTTTGTATGGATTTCCGTGAGTATTTGTTTAATGTTTCCACACTCTAGCTACACCAACAATACAAAATGAAACCAAAAAAACCTCAAAAACCTAGGCTTTGGGGTGCAGGAAGGCAGAGTTCAGACATCGTTGGTGACTAGCAGTCTCTGAGATGGTATAGATGTTCAATGACCATTCTAGTGATGTCTAAATGAATGAATTGTCCTTTAAAACTTTATTGTGAATGAACACCAATTCAAAGAGTGATGTTTGGGAACCATGTTTTGGATTGTTTTCTTTTCACAGATAATGCTGAAGACATGAAATTATTATTCCTCTTGCATGAAATTATTATGACTTTATCAGTTCTGGAACAGGAGAGTAGATATCCTCATTACAAACCCAGAGCTATTAGTTGTTGTTCACTTTTCAAGTCATGTCTGACTCTTTGCAACCCCATGCACGCCAGGCTCCCCAGTCCTTCATTATCTCTTGCAGCTTGCTCAAACTCATGTTCATTGAGTTGATGATGCCATCCATCCATCTCATCCTCTGTTGCCGCCTTCTCCTGCTTTCAGTCTTTCCCAGCATCAGTCTTTTACAATGAACTGGCTTTTTGCATCAGGAAGCCAATATATTGGAACTTCAGCTTCAGCATCAGTCCTTCCCATGAGTCTTCAAGATTGATTTCCTTTAGGATGGACTGGCTTGCTCTCCTTGCAGTCCAAGGGACTCTCAAGAGTCTTCTCCAACACCACAGTTCAAACGCATCAATTCTTCAGTGCTCTGCCTGCTTTGTGGTCCAACTGTCACATCTATACATGACTACTGGAAAAGCCATAGCTTAAACTCTACAGACCTTTGGTTGGCAAACTGATGCCTCTGCTTTTTAATATGCTGTCCAGGTTTGCCCTAGCTTTCCCTCCAAGGAGCAGTCACCATCTGCAGTGATTTTGGAGCCCAAGAAAAGAAAATATGTCACTATTTCCACTTTTTCCTCTTCTATTTGCCATGAAATGATAGGACAGGATACCATGGTCTTAGTATTTTGAATGTTGAGTTTTGAGCCAGTTTTTTCACTCTCCTCTTTCACCTTTATCAAGAGGCTCTTTAGTTTCTCTTTGCTTTCTGCCATTAGGGTAGTATCACTTGAATATCTGAGGTCACTGATATTTCTCCCAGCAGTCTTGATTCCAGCTTGTGATTCAGCTAGCCAGGCATTTTACATGAAGTAGTCTGCATATAAATTAAATAAGCAAGGTAACAATATACAACCTTTGTTCCACGTCCAGTTCTAACTGTTGCTTCTTGTTCTGCATACAGGTTCCTTAGCAGCCAGGTAAGGTGGTTATTAGTACTCCCATGTTGTATTACTTTATTTACCATATGGATTTTTGGGAATCCCTTTTTTGCCTCCAAGTTAGTTATCAATTTCTCCATTCCAGAAATTATATTTTATCCAGGGTTTGTAGGTCATGAAGCTTATACAATTCTGAGAACCCTTTTCAAGCAAAATAGAGTAAGATTATGATATAGTATTACTCAGCCATGAAAAAAGAATGAAACAATGCTATTTATAGCAACATAGGTGGACCTAAAGTTTATAATATGAAGTGTAGTAAGTCAGAGAAGGACAAAAACCATATGATATCACTTTTATTGGACTCTAAAAACAATGTTATAAATGAGCTTATTTACAAAGCAGAGATAGAGTCACAGATGTAGTAAGCAAAATGATTACTTGGGGGAAATGGGAGGGGTAAATTGGGAGAACAGGATTGAAATATACAGACTACTGTATACAAAATAGGTAACTAATAAGCATTGTATAGCACTGTATACAGCACAGGAAACTTTACTCAGTACTCTGTCATGAGCTCTATGGGAAAAGAATCTGAAAAGAATGAGTACATGTATATCTGCAACAAATCCACTTTGCTGTACATGTGAAACTAATATATATATATAAGTTAAGTATACTCCAATAAAATTATTCAAAAATTGGATATAAAACTGAGCTGGTACAATAGGTGACTGAACATACTGAATTAATTGATACACTAAGAGAGCTAGAAACAAGTTAACTGGTTACAAAGAAGCGACTGAGAATCATAGATACCATCCTTCTAAAATAAAAATCTGCAACTCAGCCTTCCTCTAGCTAGACCCCCCTAACACCCGAGGCCACACTAAACCTGCCTGATTTGACAGGACAGGATTTGTCACAGAGCATAAACCAGAGAAGAAAGAGATAGTGATTTTAACTAATTTGGATAAATAACTTTTGAAAATTTTACAAAATAAAATTTTCAAAATAAGTGATCCCATGAACACATTGTTAGAGCCTGTCCCCCCGCCACCAACCCCTGGAAGGAGACAGTAGAATAAAGAAACTTTAAGCTTCATGAGTTTTACAATGAACGCTCTTCTGCTTGTATATTTTTTATGGTAGCTCTTGCAGCTTGCTCTCCTTGACTTGCCCCTCTTGTTCTTGCTCTCTATTGTGTATGCTCAGAAAATTGAATTTATCCACTGCCAGCTTCTAGCACCATCTTATCAGCCAGTCCACTATTTTTCCCACCCTCCTACTGATTTATTTATTTTGGTTTCTCTCTTTTGGGATTTTTCTTCACTTTTAGAGAGAGGAAATTTCTTCAACTTTGAACTTTAAAAGCTTCTCTAGAATGCTAATAGCAACATATGTTATAAATGGGGGAAAAAAAAACCTTATTTTTATTGGACTCTAAAAACAATGTTATAAATGAGCTTATTTACAAAGCAGAGATAGAGTCACAGATGTAGTAAGCAAAATGATTACTTGGGGGAAATGGGAGGGGTAAATTGGGAGAACAGGATTGAAATATACAGACTACTGTATACAAAATAGGTAACTAATAAGCATTGTATAGCACTGTATACAGCACAGGAAACTTTACTCAGTACTCTGTCATGAGCTCTATGGGAAAAGAATCTGAAAAGAATGAGTACATGTATATCTGCAACAAATCCACTTTGCTGTACATGTGAAACTAATATATATATATAAGTTAAGTATACTCCAATAAAATTATTCAAAAATTGGATATAAAACTGAGCTGGTACAATAGGTGACTGAACATACTGAATTAATTGATACACTAAGAGAGCTAGAAACAAGTTAACTGGTTACAAAGAAGCGACTGAGAATCATAGATACCATCCTTCTAAAATAAAAATCTGCAACTCAGCCTTCCTCTAGCTAGACCCCCCTAACACCCGAGGCCACACTAAACCTGCCTGATTTGACAGGACAGGATTTGTCACAGAGCATAAACCAGAGAAGAAAGAGATAGTGATTTTAACTAATTTGGATAAATAACTTTTGAAAATTTTACAAAATAAAATTTTCAAAATAAGTGATCCCATGAACACATTGTTAGAGCCTGTCCCCCCGCCACCAACCCCTGGAAGGAGACAGTAGAATAAAGAAACTTTAAGCTTCATGAGTTTTACAATGAACGCTCTTCTGCTTGTATATTTTTTATGGTAGCTCTTGCAGCTTGCTCTCCTTGACTTGCCCCTCTTGTTCTTGCTCTCTATTGTGTATGCTCAGAAAATTGAATTTATCCACTGCCAGCTTCCTAGCACCATCTTATCAGCCAGTCCACTATTTTTCCCACCCTCCTACTGATTTATTTATTTTGGTTTCTCTCTTTTGGGATTTTTCTTCACTTTTAGAGAGAGGAAAAATATGTCTTCAACTTTGAACATTTAAAAGCTTCTCTAGAGAAACTTTTCACCTCTGAGTCAAGTTCAAAACATTTACAGCTCTTACAGCATAAATGGCACACTAGGGTATTCTTCCTAGAGCTCAAATGCTACATATATGTATATTTAAGGTGCAACATTGATCTTCTAAAGAGTGTCTATTCTCTTTCATGGGAAAGGAAGTTAGAAGCAGTCAAAAGGCACGCCTGACTGTCCTACAGCGAGCTGGTAGCCCTCTTGTTCTATAATGCTTTTCAGGTTTTTGCCTGAATACATTTATACAGCCTATCTCTCGACACACTTCTGTGTCTTACATCTCTACATATAGCATTTGGCCCATTTTCCATGAACCCTTGTCTCATTTCTTCTATATTCATTTCAGTGAAATAGAGAACAATGGCTTTGGGAGCAGAGATACACTCAGTATTTATTAGTTCTTCCTTTTTGTTTATTTGCTTGTTTTGGTCAACTTGCTCAGCATGTCAGATCTTAATTCCCCAAAAAGGTATCGAACCCAAGCCCCTGCATTGGAAGCATCATGTCTTAACCATTAGACTGCCAGAGAAGTCCCATTAATTCTTCCTTTTAAGAAATACTGCATTTGGTACAACCAGCTCTATGACTTTGACTGTAAACTCTGTATACACAAGAGTCACATCCTTTCCTCTTTGTATTTGTCACACTGTATAGCACAATGGCTTAGACATGGGTGGTATTAAGTAAACTTATAGAAATTTGGACTAATGATCAATTATGTTGATTATTTATTAGAATGTGAAAGGATAGAACTCCATACTAAAAAAGGGAATTTAGAAAATTTTTTTTATTGGAGTATAGTTGATTAAGAAAGGATTATTAAGCCTACTGATATTATTGTTAAAAGTTTGTTCTTTACCCTATAAATCCCCTCTTGGAATGCATGTCAGTCATTAGACTTTCAATGACCACATATCATATTTTATCAATTGGAGGTTTCACTGCCAGAGTATATCCTTATATGTGCATTGTGTTCCGTTTTTGAAAAAAAATCCCACAATTTATTTCTGGCAAGATGGGTGATTTTCATAGAATTTAGTAGGTTACCACAGAGGGTCTTCTTCTTAGCCTTGTCCCCTTGCTTTCAAATTCTGATAGCTTTCATGGGCAGGGAGTAATTGAAATTACAACTGTAGTCAAAGTCAAAGGAAATGGACAGATATATGTCACCTAAGTTAGAAAGTAAGTAGGGACTTCTCAGTCAACCTAACAAAATAATATCATCCAAATAGCCCCATCCTTCTCAGAAATTTCTGGAATAATGAGAAAAATAAAGGCAAAAATGAGTGAATTCACACGACTAGCTGCTAGAAGAGAGTGGCAAGATTAGATTAAAAATTCAAGGGAGGGCTTCCCTGGCGGTCCATGGGTAGAGAGTCTGCCTTGCAGTGCAAGGGGCACCGGTTTGATCCCTGGCCTGGGAAGATCCCACGTGCCGAGGAGTGGCCGGACCCATGAGTCCAATTACGAGCCAGTGCTCTGGAGCTCATGCGCCCAGAGCCAGTGTTCTGCAGCGAGAAAGGCCACTGCAATGGGAGGCCCAAGAGGCCAAAGAATTAATATGGATGAAAATAAATAAATGAAGGACCATTAAAAGAGGCCACAATTAAAAAAAAAAAATTCAAAGGAGATTCTTTAAGACATAGTGGAAATAAAATTGTTTCAATGAAAGACAACTCAAGGACCTGATAATACAAGCCCCTATAAACATTCCAGCATCAACTTCTCATCTTTAAACACTGAATTTCTTTCCCTTCATATACATTCTTTCTGAAAGCGTTTTCTATTTAGGGGGTTTTGAGCTGAGTCTGTACAAATAAGAGCAGTTAACCTTGCAAAAAGAAATTAACTAAATGACTTTATTTTGTCTTTACAATAACCTAAAGAAGTGGATGTTATATTCTCATTTTAGAAATGAGAAAAGAGGTTTAGAGTTTATCCAAAACTGTACTGAAGTTAATGGTGAAGTTTTCACTTGAGTCCAGATTTGCTTGACCATAAAGTCCTTGTCTTAACCACAGGTAACTGATTCTTCAGAGACAGAGCTAGCTGAGTCTTGTGTTCTGAGGCTGTTCAAGGACTCAGCAATAATAGATTCATATGTATTATGAGAATGTTGAGAGTTTAAAATTTTTAACAAAAAATTGAGACTCCAAATCTAACAAACCACCCCCCCCCCCACCCGCCTTTTTTTTTGGTAAAACTCAAAAATGTGTTTAAGTTACCTTCTGCTATGTGAAAGCTAACCACTAAAATGCAAAAAGCAAGAACAGCCTTTATTGAAAAAGAGAAAGAAACCTTCATCCATAAAAACTTTTCCCATCTGTATAAAGGCACAATGTTTGATGTGCCATTAGGAGTTGGCCACACAGAATCATAGAAAATGTTTTGAACTAGAAAATCAGAAGTTCAGTATCAATCTTCAGGTGATTCACTCGGTTTTGGCTCCCGGAGTGTGTATTTCCTCATATCTTTAGAGGTATACCTAAAGGTTGTACACTGTGTCAATTCAGTTGATTTGGGAGGGAAAGAATGCCCCAAAATGCGGAGGGCTTCCTGGCGGTCCATGGGTAGAGAGTCTGCCTTGCAGTGCAAGGCACCGGTTTGATCCCTGGCCTGGGAAGATCCCACGTGCCGACCCTGAGTCCAATTGAGCCAGTGCTCTGGAGCGCCCAGAGCCAGTGTTCTGCAGCAAAGGCCACTGCAATGGGAGGCCCAAGAGGCCAAAGAATTAATATGGATGAAAATAAATAAATGAAGGACCATTAAAAGAGGCCACAATTAAAAAAAAAAAAATTCAAAGGAGATTCTTTAAGACATAGTGGAAATAAAATTGTTTCAATGAAAGACAACTCAAGGACCTGATAATACAAGCCCCTATAAACATTCCAGCATCAACTTCTCATCTTTAAACACTGAATTTCTTTCCCTTCATATACATTCTTTCTGAAAGCGTTTTCTATTTAGGGGGTTTTGAGCTGAGTCTGTACAAATAAGAGCAGTTAACCTTGCAAAAAGAAATTAACTAAATGACTTTATTTTGTCTTTACAATAACCTAAAGAAGTGGATGTTATATTCTCATTTTAGAAATGAGAAAAGAGGTTTAGAGTTTATCCAAAACTGTACTGAAGTTAATGGTGAAGTTTTCACTTGAGTCCAGATTTGCTTGACCATAAAGTCCTTGTCTTAACCACAGGTAACTGATTCTTCAGAGACAGAGCTAGCTGAGTCTTGTGTTCTGAGGCTGTTCAAGGACTCAGCAATAATAGATTCATATGTATTATGAGAATGTTGAGAGTTTAAAATTTTTAACAAAAGATTGAGACTCCAAATCTAACAAACAAACCTCCCCCCCACCCGCCTTTTTTTTTGGTAAAACTCAAAAATGTGTTTAAGTTACCTTCTGCTATGTGAAAGCTAACCACTAAAATGCAAAAAGCAAGAACAGCCTTTATTGAAAAAGAGAAAGAAACCTTCATCCATAAAAACTTTTCCCATCTGTATAAAGGCACAATGTTTGATGTGCCATTAGGAGTTGGCCACACAGAATCATAGAAAATGTTTTGAACTAGAAAATCAGAAGTTCAGTATCAATCTTCAGGTGATTCACTCGGTTTTGGCTCCCGGAGTGTGTATTTCCTCATATCTTTAGAGGTATACCTAAAGGTTGTACACTGTGTCAATTCAGTTGATTTGGGAGGGAAAGAATGCCCCCAAAATAATTTATATGAGTGAGGTGATGATAATTTATGGCATCGTTTCTCTCTTCAAATACACACACACACACACACACACACACACACACACATATACACATTGGTCCTTAGAGTTCCAGTAAAAGCAAATTCCGAGCTACTTTTTTAGGGACAGAAAGAAAGAAATAATTATGTTTCCAATCACAAGTAGTCCCTTAACTTAGTAATCTGTCCCACATGAATTCTAGAAAAATATATTATTCTATTTATGTGTTCACCATTTATTATTTCAGTTTTACATTGCCTTGTGCAATTTAAAAAGAATCCACTTTGGATAGATTATATGAAGAATGAGAGACATATCCTATTTCTCAGCCTAGTTGTTCCTCAGTGGGGATGACAGATTTAGGGTCATCATTGTTAGCTCCGCCCCTGAATCACCCTTTTTCCCATCGTTTCTTTCTTCCCACGCTGCCTCAGGCATGGTCTGGAATCCGCCTCCAGCCAGCCAGGCTTTTGAGACTGTCAATCATTTTGTTCTCTTAAGTGTCTATTGGGTTTTCTTTCTTATTTTTAGATGTTTTCCAGGAGAGTTTAGGTACTCTAGGAATGGAAGAGGGAGATAAAAAACTAGTTTAGTCTCAGGGTCCAAAGCCCCCCAAATAACGAGTGTTTGATGCTGCTTAATGATACTGGATGGGATGACTATGTTCTTATGCTAGCAAAGTATCACTTTATACTTCTTACTTTTAAATGATTATAAAAGCCCCCATCTGCTATTCTGACATAGGCTCATTCTGGATTATGGAAAAACATTCCACTTCATTTTAGGAAACCTGTGTTTAAGTTACCTTGCTATGTGAAAGCTAACCACTAAAATGCAAAAGCAAGAACAGCCTTTATTGAAAAAGAGAAAGAAACCTTCATCCATAAAAACTTTTCCCATCTGTATAAAGGCACAATGTTTGATGTGCCATTAGGAGTTGGCCACACAGAATCATAGAAAATGTTTTGAACTAGAAAATCAGAAGTTCAGTATCAATCTTCAGGTGATTCACTCGGTTTTGGCTCCCGGAGTGTGTATTTCCTCATATCTTTAGAGGTATACCTAAAGGTTGTACACTGTGTCAATTCAGTTGATTTGGGAGGGAAAGAATGCCCCCAAAATAATTTATATGAGTGAGGTGATGATAATTTATGGCATCGTTTCTCTCTTCAAATACACACACACACACACACACACACACACACACACATATACACATTGGTCCTTAGAGTTCCAGTAAAAGCAAATTCCGAGCTACTTTTTTAGGGACAGAAAGAAAGAAATAATTATGTTTCCAATCACAAGTAGTCCCTTAACTTAGTAATCTGTCCCACATGAATTCTAGAAAAATATATTATTCTATTTATGTGTTCACCATTTATTATTTCAGTTTTACATTGCCTTGTGCAATTTAAAAAGAATCCACTTTGGATAGATTATATGAAGAATGAGAGACATATCCTATTTCTCAGCCTAGTTGTTCCTCAGTGGGGATGACAGATTTAGGGTCATCATTGTTAGCTCCGCCCCTGAATCACCCTTTTTCCCATCGTTTCTTTCTTCCCACGCTGCCTCAGGCATGGTCTGGAATCCGCCTCCAGCCAGCCAGGCTTTTGAGACTGTCAATCATTTTGTTCTCTTAAGTGTCTATTGGGTTTTCTTTCTTATTTTTAGATGTTTTCCAGGAGAGTTTAGGTACTCTAGGAATGGAAGAGGGAGATAAAAAACTAGTTTAGTCTCAGGGTCCAAAGCCCCCCAAATAACGAGTGTTTGATGCTGCTTAATGATACTGGATGGGATGACTATGTTCTTATGCTAGCAAAGTATCACTTTATACTTCTTACTTTTAAATGATTATAAAAGCCCCCATCTGCTATTCTGACATAGGCTCATTCTGGATTATGGAAAAACATTCCACTTCATTTTCAAGCTTCATAGGTAGGTATCCCCATTCCCACTCAAATCTTCCAGAAATGATGAACAGAGAAATAAAGTCAGTCTTTTTTATTCCACATATAGAGTCATTTGATTTCTGATTTTCTGTTTCATAAGCTATTCTTTAGGAACAGTGACTAGTCAAAAAAATGTTCTACACTACGTTAACAAGGAGTTGATACTATATGTGTTTGGAAGCTCATATTGTTACATGGGGAGGGTTGCTTCATTATTTATCATTAAGCAAGAATGATAGATTTTCATCTGACTTTCTAAAATGTTATAATGACAATACATCTTCATACTTATACAGTATTTTGTGCTAACATAAGTTTTCTTGTAGAAATACTTTATTATGCAATTGAGTATAACTTCAACTCACGTATAATGATTTCTTTTTGCCAGCTCAATTTTCTAGTTACTATTGATTGCCCACGCTTTGTACATATTGCTCATAACAAAGAATGCTTGGTCAGATAATTATTGTGCTAGCTGCTGGTGAATGTGACAACATGATTAGCTTCAAAGAAAGTTTGTGTACTCTCCCACCTCAGTTTATCACAAATCCTATTTGATTCCCTGAGGAAACACAAAGGGTCAGACTCAGCAGGTGTAGGAGTAATTCTAACAGTGTAATTGTTTTTCTATTATTGTCATCGTTGTAGAAAGGTAGTTTAGAATTAAATACATGCTTTATCAAAATGATTAGACTATTAACTGTACAATCTCTTTTTGAATCTTATTTTTATGATTATCTGATAGTTCAACTCTTTTTGTGTTTCTGGCAACATTTAATTTAAGAGCTTATCCCACCTTTACAAACTGAGCAATCCTCAATTTAATTAATTAAAAATAAAAAGCTTTGTTGATTCTGTTTGCATTGCAGATGCATTAGGGAATAATGAATTTCTCCATAAAAATAAAAGATGTTTTCCTGTAATCGCTGTATTTTAAATTTTCATAAACAGTGTAGTGTGAATCATATTGCTTTTTCTTGTCATAATAGTCAGTGATCTTAAAAAATAATTGAATATTAAAAATAATGCAATAGTCCCAGAAGATACACACTATTTTTAAAAGCAGCGGGTAAGGAATCCACCTGAAATTCAGGAGACACAGGAAATGCAGGTTCCATCTCTGAGTTGGGAAGATCCTCTGGAAGAGGAAATGGCAACCCACTACAGTATTGCTGCCTGGAGAATCCCATGGACAGAGGAACCTGGCAGGCTGCAGTCCATGGAGTCACAAAGAGTCAGACACAACTGAGGGACTAAGTACATAGCAGGCAATACTTAAAAAACGTATCCTGTTTAGAATTCTTATTTTAATTATAAATTTCTTCTTAATAAATAATTTATTCTGTTATATTTCATTCCTATATTCAGACATTATAGTGTTTAAGTCTTTTTCTCTCTTTTTAAATGTTATTTCACCACTGGAATGAGTTCCACTTCAGAGAAAAAACCCATTTTATCTGTATAAATTGAAAACAATTTTGCATTGGTTTCATTTGTGTACATAATCAAAATGGAACTATATTCTGTGAGTCTCAGCCCTCTAGTATTGAATGGCAAAGCTCAGATTCAGTTGCTGTATTTGATAAGACTGGTTATTTGCTTTCGATGTCTTCTATCTAATGATGATTTAAAATAAAGCTTCTTAAATCACAGCTCCCACCCGTTCGATGGCTTGCATTGAAGAAAGCTATGTATATCTGAGGAAACACAAAGAGTCAGACTCAGCAGGTGTAGGAGTAATTCTAACAGTGTAATTGTTTTTCTATTATTGTCATCGTTGTAGAAAGGTAGTTTAGAATTAAATACATGCTTTATCAAAATGATTAGACTATTAACTGTACAATCTCTTTTTGAATCTTATTTTTATGATTATCTGATAGTTCAACTCTTTTTGTGTTTCTGGCAACATTTAATTTAAGAGCTTATCCCACCTTTACAAACTGAGCAATCCTCAATTTAATTAATTAAAAATAAAAAGCTTTGTTGATTCTGTTTGCATTGCAGATGCATTAGGGAATAATGAATTTCTCCATAAAAATAAAAGATGTTTTCCTGTAATCGCTGTATTTTAAATTTTCATAAACAGTGTAGTGTGAATCATATTGCTTTTTCTTGTCATAATAGTCAGTGATCTTAAAAAATAATTGAATATTAAAAATAATGCAATAGTCCCAGAAGATACACACTATTTTTAAAAGCAGTGGGTAAGGAATCCACCTGAAATTCAGGAGACACAGGAAATGCAGGTTCCATCTCTGAGTTGGGAAGATCCTCTGGAAGAGGAAATGGCAACCCACTACAGTATTGCTGCCTGGAGAATCCCATGGACAGAGGAACCTGGCAGGCTGCAGTCCATGGAGTCACAAAGAGTCAGACACAACTGAGGGACTAAGTACATAGCAGGCAATACTTAAAAAACGTATCCTGTTTAGAATTCTTATTTTAATTATAAATTTCTTCTTAATAAATAATTTATTCTGTTATATTTCATTCCTATATTCAGACATTATAGTGTTTAAGTCTTTTTCTCTCTTTTTAAATGTTATTTCACCACTGGAATGAGTTCCACTTCAGAGAAAAACCTATTTTATCTGTATAAATTGAAAACAATTTTGCATTGGTTTCATTTGTGTACATAATCAAAATGGAACTATATTCTGTGAGTCTCAGCCCTCTAGTATTGAATGGCAAAGCTCAGATTCAGTTGCTGTATTTGATAAGACTGGTTATTTGCTTTCGATGTCTTCTATCTAATGATGATTTAAAATAAAGCTTCTTAAATCACAGCTCCCACCCGTTCGATGGCTTGCATTGAAGAAAGTGCTATGTATATCTGCTTAATGTACTACATCTGTAAGAGTGCTTTTATCTCTTCTTTCTTTCTTTTTTTTTTTTTTGTGTGTGTGTGTAGGATTATTTCTGCTTTGTGTGATATTAAATGTAGGCCCTTGATTTATTTTTCCTGTGTTGAGAAAATGTTCAGGATTTTAGAATCTCACTGAGCGCAGGCTTAGGTAGTAAAATAATAATATAGTTCTACATTCTTCAGAAAACTCTATTTTTAGATAAAAGGGAATCACGCATGTTCTATACTACCTATCGCAGAATGTAGTTAACCTTTCATAAACCAAGTCTTGAATTGCAGAAAGTAGAATCGTAGAACCAGTTATATATTTAGTACTCCTCATGCCTTTTAGCTTTCTCTCTGTCCACATTTTTTCATTTGCTAGTGGAAAAATGGGCATGGTAGGGAAAAAAATATTAAGCTTTCTAGTTTGTCTGCTGTACTACTAAGGGGGTGGCAGAATAGATCAGGAAATTTACCTCCTATTCTACTGATTTAAACTGCTGTTATGTGAGAGTTTAGTCTAAAACTTAAGCTGAGAATGCGTAGCATGACCCTCTGCATTCTAGAAACTGCTACAACCAGTGCTGCAGACATTTTCACTATTTATCTCCAAGAAATATTTAGGTTAGACTGGAGATTCAATGAGAAAACCTGCTTCAGAAGAAACTTATGGGAATAAGAGGTTAGGATTTTCCCTTCCTTCCTTCCCCTCATCTGGAGGAGGGGAAGGCCCATCTCTTTCTACCTATCAACCAAAGCTGAGTGAAGGCATCCCAAGAGAATCATTCTAAAGACTTGACCTGCCTACAAGAAGGGAGGAAGGCATTCCATTTCCGGGCTGGATGCTGGTTGAGCTGAAAAAGCCACATTATTACCATGCTGTTTCTGGAGAGAAATGAAAGAGTTCTTAATCCCCAGAAATGTGAGTTTTCAGCCAACCAAGAAGTCAGTGATAGTTTCCTGCTAGGATAATTGTAAAGGTTTAAGATTGCTTGGATGTGGATGTGGATATGAAAGGCATTAAGTAGTGTCTGGCTCTTTGTGATCCCAGGGACTGTAGTCTGACAGGCTCCCCTGTCCGTGGGATTCTCCAGGCTATAATACTAGAGTCAGTAGCTATTCCCTTCTCCAGGGGATCGTCTCAACCCAGGGATCAAACCCAGGTCTCCCATATTGCAGGCAGATTCTTTACTGTCTGAGACACCACTGAGTCATCGTTTTGTAGGCAGATAAGACAAGAAAAGTTAGGAAAGGCTAAGTCTTATCAGAGTCCTAGTAGTCTTAAAAACAACTGACCCAACAGAGCTGGCCAGTGAAGTGAGGGGCTTTAGGAAAAAATGCTGGGTTTTCTGCCATAGACAAGAGATGGAAGAGGGTGTAAGTGGCCAGGCAGGGAATACACCAAAGGGTCAGGAAAGAAAACAATGTGAAGACTCCTGCTGGGGAGCAGGGAAGGAGGATGTTCCAAAAAACATGAAAATGTACCCTGAAATAGAAAGTCAACTTTTTCATGGTGTGCAGAATCAAGGGCAGTAGGAGCCACATGAAAAAAAAAAAAAAAGAAACAGATGACACATAAACATTGGCCTTACTTCCTCCAAGTCCTTCTTTCCATGCTCCCAAGTCTAGCTGGTCAGAAGCATAATAAGAGAGAAGGGAAAAGAAGTAAAAGAACATAGTTAAATAGAAAATAAAATCAAGATCATCCTTCTTTCTTTATACATTTTTTAAATTTCTTTTTTCTTAATTTTTGACCTCTTTAATTGGCCTTTTCATTTATTTATTTTCATCCATCTTCGTTCCTTTGCCTGTGTGGGCCTCCCATTGCAGTGGCCTCTCTTGTGGCAGAGCACCAGCCCTGGGCACATGCACTCCAGAGTGCTGGCTCCTAATTGGACACACTGGTCCAGCTGCTCCACGGCACATGGGATCTTCCTAGGCCAGGAATCAAACTGTGCCCCTTGCACTGCAAGGTAGACTCTTTACCCACTGGACCACCAGGGAAGCCCCATGCCTTTTTCTTCCACAAGCATGTCTACAACCAAGAAGTCAGTGATAGTTTCCTGCTAGGATAATTGTAAAGGTTTAAGATTGCTTGGATGTGGATGTGGATATGAAAGGCATTAAGTAGTGTCTGGCTCTTTGTGATCCCAGGGACTGTAGTCTGACAGGCTCCCCTGTCCGTGGGATTCTCCAGGCTATAATACTAGAGTCAGTAGCTATTCCCTTCTCCAGGGGATCGTCTCAACCCAGGGATCAAACCCAGGTCTCCCATATTGCAGGCAGATTCTTTACTGTCTGAGACACCACTGAGTCATCGTTTTATAGGCAGATAAGACAAGAAAAGTTAGGAAAGGCTAAGTCTTATCAGAGTCCTAGTAGTCTTAAAAACAACTCACCCAACAGAGCTGGCCAGTGAAGTGAGGGGCTTTAGCAAAAAATGCTGGGTTTTCTGCCACAGACAAGAGATGGAAGAGGGTGTAAGTGGCCAGGCAGGGAATACACCAAAGGGTCAGGAAAGAAAACAATGTGAAGACTCCTGCTGGGGAGCAGGGAAGGAGGATGTTCCAAAAAACATGAAAATGTACCCTGAAATAGAAAGTCAACTTTTTCATGGTGTGCAGAATCAAGGGCAGTAGGAGCCACATGAAAAAAAAAAAAAAAGAAACAGATGACACATAAACATTGGCCTTACTTCCTCCAAGTCCTTCTTTCCATGCTCCCAAGTCTAGCTGGTCAGAAGCATAATAAGAGAGAAGGGAAAAGAAGTAAAAGAACATAGTTAAATAGAAAATAAAATCAAGATCATCCTTCTTTCTTTATACATTTTTTAAATTTCTTTTTTCTTAATTTTTGGCCTCTTTAATTGGCCTTTTCATTTATTTATTTTCATCCATCTTCGTTCCTTTGCCTGTGTGGGCCTCCCATTGCAGTGGCCTCTCTTGTGGCAGAGCACCAGCCCTGGGCACATGCACTCCAGAGTGCTGGCTCCTAATTGGACACACTGGTCCAGCTGCTCCACGGCACATGGGATCTTCCTAGGCCAGGAATCAAACTGTGCCCCTTGCACTGCAAGGTAGACTCTTTACCCACTGGACCACCAGGGAAGCCCCATGCCTTTTTCTTCCACAAGCATGTCTACAAGCCATCATCCAGCCTGAGCCCAGCAAGAGGGGAGGAGCAGTAAGTCAGGATGAAGTTAAACCTTTTACTAGGAGTACCCTGGATATGGTAACAGTAGGCTGAGGTCTGATCAAGCTACTTTCCAGAGGTAGATCAGTTCAGTACTACAGTGTTTGTAGACGCTGGTAGGAAAAAATAAAACTTTCCTGATTGTTGCTGCTGGTGTTTAGTTGCTAAGTCGTGTTTGACTCTTTGCAATCGCTCTACCCTATGTTTGTTGCTATTGCTGCTAAATTGCTTCAGTTGTGCCCAACTCTTTGTAACCCCATGAACTGTAGCCCACCAGGCTTCTCTGTCCTTGGGATTCTCCAGGCAAGAATACTAGATTGGGTTACCATTTCTCTCTCCAGGGGATCTTCCCAACTCAGCAGTCAAGCCTTCATCTCTTGTGTCTCCTGCATTGGCAGGCAGGTTCTTTACAACTAGTGCCACCTAGAACACCCTCCCTATATTTAGCCCAGTCATAAATCAGTTTCTCATTTTGACCTCAATCATTTTATCCTCTTTCCTCTATACCCTTCTCTTTTGGTAATATATAGTTCTCCTGGTTTTCATTTTAGGAATCTCTCTTCTAAGAACTCATGTTTTGGAGAGAAAGACTCCTTCTCTGATTTAAAAAATTATGCACAGGGCTCAGGCCAAAATATTTCAACATGAACTCATCTGTGGGACATGCTATTAGTTGAAAATGGACAATGAACAAGCCTCTGGGGCTTGGCCCCCAGGAGCAGATTTCAGGGCTGTTATGGTAGCTGCTGAGATGTTGGAGGTGCTGTCAGGCTGTGCCGTCTGAATCCTCCTGCCCCAGTGATGTCCTCAGCAGGCCTTTTCATTTATTTATTTTCATCCATCTTCGTTCCTTTGCCTGTGTGGGCCTCCCATTGCAGTGGCCTCTCTTGTGGCAGAGCACCAGCCCTGGGCACATGCACTCCAGAGTGCTGGCTCCTAATTGGACACACTGGTCCAGCTGCTCCACGGCACATGGGATCTTCCTAGGCCAGGAATCAAACTGTGCCCCTTGCACTGCAAGGTAGACTCTTTACCCACTGGACCACCAGGGAAGCCCCATGCCTTTTTCTTCCACAAGCATGTCTACAAGCCATCATCCAGCCTGAGCCCAGCAAGAGGGGAAGAGCAGTAAGTCAGGATGAAGTTAAACCTTTTACTAGGAGTACCCTGGATATGGTAACAGTAGGCTGAGGTCTGATCAAGCTACTTTCCAGAGGTAGATCAGTTCAGTACTACAGTGTTTGTAGACGCTGGTAGGAAAAAATAAAACTTTCCTGATTGTTGCTGCTGGTGTTTAGTTGCTAAGTCGTGTTTGACTCTTTGCAATCGCTCTACCCTATGTTTGTTGCTATTGCTGCTAAATTGCTTCAGTTGTGCCCAACTCTTTGTAACCCCATGAACTGTAGCCCACCAGGCTTCTCTGTCCTTGGGATTCTCCAGGCAAGAATACTAGATTGGGTTACCATTTCTCTCTCCAGGGGATCTTCCCAACTCAGCAGTCAAGCCTTCATCTCTTGTGTCTCCTGCATTGGCAGGCAGGTTCTTTACAACTAGTGCCACCTAGAACACCCTCCCTATATTTAGCCCAGTCATAAATCAGTTTCTCATTTTGACCTCAATCATTTTATCCTCTTTCCTCTATACCCTTCTCTTTTGGTAATATATAGTTCTCCTGGTTTTCATTTTAGGAATCTCTCTTCTAAGAACTCATGTTTTGGAGAGAAAGACTCCTTCTCTGATTTAAAAAATTATGCACAGGGCTCAGGCCAAAATATTTCAACATGAACTCATCTGTGGGACATGCTATTAGTTGAAAATGGACAATGAACAAGCCTCTGGGGCTTGGCCCCCAGGAGCAGATTTCAGGGCTGTTATGGTAGCTGCTGAGATGTTGGAGGTGCTGCCAGGCTGTGCCGTCTGAATCCTCCTGCCCCAGTGATGTCCTCAGCACCTCAGACTCCTCCTTCTGACCCTGTACCTAGTGTACTATCCAGTTCATTGGACTTGTAAGCATGCTTCTTTCTGTGACCTTCCATTCTCATTTTGAGGCAAGTGCTGCCAGATAGACCAGAGAATATAATGACAGAAATTTCTTCTTTTAGGTAATCTCAGAGCACCATCAGCTGAATAGTTACTGAGCTACATTCAGTCTTCAGGAATTGCTTGATTTTTCAAGGATAAGAATGCCGAAGATGCAAACATTGTTTATCTTTTAATAGTCAGGGCGATTAGGATCTAGAAGAGATGCTAGGAAGCAGACATGGCTCAGAGTGTGATTAAATATAAGGAGACCTTCAGGAAGATGCGTATCACTAACCAGAATGTTCAGTACTTTGTGCATATCTCTGCATAAGTTGTATTTTACTTCAAATGTTACTCGGCTCACGCCTCTTGATTGTATGTTGGCAAAAGTAAAATAATTCCATCTCTTTTAAATGGAAGCTTTAATGCAAACTGCAAAATAAATTTTTTTAAGAGTAGCTTTTCCCCCCTTATATTTATTTAGTTATTTGACTGCATCACGTCTAAGTTGCAGCACACAGGCTTCTCTCTAGTTGTGGTGTGGGGGCTTAATTGCCTCTTGGCATGCAGAATCTTAGTTCCCTGACCAGAAATCAAACCAGTGTCCTCTGCTTTAGAAGGCAGAGTCTTGGCTACTGGACCACTAGGGAAGACCCACAAATTAAGTTTTTAAAGATGGGTATGGAACAGCTAGAATCTCTGTGACTTGTATTTTGGTACCTTTTCCGAAATAAACTTGAACCAAAGAAAAGGTCACCAGAACACCAATGCACGTGGTTCATGCATCACCTGACTCTCACATGAAGTTTGAACTTTTCAGGAACACATGGGAGCAGTCATGAAACTCCTTACTGACAAAGGTAGTTGACCCCTCTTTTCAAGTTCATGTCACATTAAGTAATAATTAGGATTTGACAGATGAGGGTGATTGTGAGAACTTCACTGTTAGTCTAGTGGGTAAGACTCTGAGCTCCCACTGCAGGGATCATTTCTTCCATCCTTGGTCAGGAAACAAGATTCCCCATGCTACAGGTTTGGCCAGAAAACTAAGAGTGATTGTGAAAATACTGGACCTGAAAGGAAAAGTGATATTCTTCACTGCATTCCAGCCTCCAGTGGTGATATTTGGCATGGCATCCTGGCTGATATATGACATCTTGTACAATATTTCAAAGAGGACTTAAGGTATATCTCTTAGGATGTAATGGGACAGTTATATTCATCTATATAAGATGGGAAGTCTTGACTTGATGAATAAGACACAGATGAACACAGCTGCCTAGAAGCATGCTGACACCAACCATCATATTCATGACAGGTATGTGCCAAGAAGACAAGCAAAGCCCATAAAACATGGTGTGATGGCTACAGACGGTAGGACTCCTGGAAAAACAGATTTTGTGTTAAATCTGTAAGGCGTAGTGTTGCTTCTTGGTCCCAAACATTCCCTGTCTTATTGTCATAATAATTAACTGTTCTTTGTAGAAGGAATAGGATGTAAAATCTATATATGCTTTAACATCCTAAAAGAAGAAGTTGTATCCATTTTACATTTACACTTCTGGAGTTAATATAATTTATTTTTCTACAATAGTAGTTTTGTTTAACTTTTTTCCTATTTGTGGTAAACTCCAGAGGCATGAAAAAATTTAAGTTTCTACCAAAAAATGTGCAGTTTATTCTATCCTTTTATTTAAGCCTAAAATAATAATCCTGATTATTATTCTCAATAATCCTGATTAATTATGTAGCTACCTTTTCGTTATTTAGAGATCTTTCACAGTTTTTTTTTTTTTTCGATAGTGGCAACTTTTCTGAGAGTCTCTGTTGACCAGTGAATAACTATAGACAAAGGAGAAAACAAGTACCTCCTCAGGATAATGCCAGTCATTTTTCACCATCTACTTTTAGTGTCTTAGTGCTATCGTTAGTATAATGTTTTAAAATTTCTTTTAGAAGATTGTTACAGGTAGTTCTGTATAGAAATTTATAAATTTTCCCTGAAGTGCTTGTGATGAATATCAGAGGAAAAGTTTGTATTTGTTATAAGACATAAACAGCAGCTACTAAAATTGAGGACAGAATGATAGTTCCAAAGCAAGCACTTTTCAGAATCATCCGGGGGGAAGTTTGAGAATCAGCTCTCCTGTGTCCTTTCCCAGATATATTGAATCAGAGTATCCTGGGGTCCGTAAATCTCAAAAGCAAAAACAAACAAAAAATCTGTTCCTGCTTTAGGGAGCCATTGTTTTAAAGTAAATGCTCAGTTGCTAAGCTGTGTCTGACTCTTTGTAGTCCCATGGACTCCAGTGCAAAAGGCTTTTCTGTCTTTCAGCATCTGCAATTTGCTCAAAATCATGTTTATTAAGTTGGTGATGCTATCCTACCATCTCATACTCTATTTTCCCCTTCTCCTCCTGCCCTCATTCTTTACCAGCATCGGAGTTTTTTCCAATGAGTTGACTCTTCCATCAGGTGGCCTGCCTATTGGAGCTTCAGCTTCAGCATCAGTCCTTCCAATGAATATTCAGGGTTGATTTACTTTAGGATTGACTGGTTTGACTCCTTGCAATCCAAGGGCCTTTCAAGAGTCAGCTCCAGCACCACAATTCAAAAGCATCAGTTCTTCAGCAGTCAAGTTTCTTTATGATCCAACTCTCTCATCTGTACATGACTACTGGAAAAACCATCTTTGACTATGTAGACCTTTATGGGAAAAGTGATGTCTTTACTTTTTAATATATTATCTAGGTTTGTCATAGCTTTTCTTGCAAGGAACAAGCATCTTTTAATTTCACAGCTGCAGTCACTGTCCAGAGTCACTTTGGAGCCCAAGAAAAAAAAAAAATCTGTTGTTTCCACATTTTCCCTTTCTATTTGCCTTGAAGATGTTGTGATCTTAGTTTTTAAAATTTTGAGTTTAAGCCAGCTTTTTCACTCTCTTCTTTCACTCTCATCAGGAGGCTTTTTAGTTCCTCTTAGCTTTCTGCCATCATAGTGCTGTCATCTGCATATCTGAGATTGTTGATATTTCTCCCAGCAATCTTGATTCCAGCTTGTGATCCATCCAACCTGGCATTTTGCATGATATTCTCTGCACAGAAGTTAAATAAGCAGGGTGACAATACACAGCCGTTCTACTCCTTTCCCAATTTTGAATCAGGCTGTGTTCCATGTTCAGTTATAAATGTTGCTTCTTGACTTGCATACAGGTTTCTCAGGTAAGGTGGTCTGGAATTCCCATCGATTTAATAATTTTCCAACAGTTTGTTGTGATCCACACAGTCAGAGGCTTCAGCATAGTTAGTGAGGCAGACTGAAATTCTGGAATTCTCTTGTTTTCCCTATGATCCAACATATGTTGGCAATTTGAGCTCTGGATTTAAAGTGAATGGTCATGTCAAATTTGTAAGACAGACATCTGAAGGTATTTGTTTTTACCTGTTAAATGGTCAAATTTCTAGATTTTGGGAGAAATTGAGTTATCAGGCCCTATGTAATTAGGATATAAAGCAGCAAATTAGAGAGGAAATAAAAGAATTACAGAAGATTTAAGTTATGGGAAAGATCTGTAGGGAAATTGTCCTCCTGCCCTCATTCTTTACCAGCATCGGAGTTTTTTCCAATGAGTTGACTCTTCCATCAGGTGGCCTGCCTATTGGAGCTTCAGCTTCAGCATCAGTCCTTCCAATGAATATTCAGGGTTGATTTACTTTAGGATTGACTGGTTTGACTCCTTGCAATCCAAGGGCCTTTCAAGAGTCAGCTCCAGCACCACAATTCAAAAGCATCAGTTCTTCAGCAGTCAAGTTTCTTTATGATCCAACTCTCTCATCTGTACATGACTACTGGAAAAACCATCTTTGACTATGTAGACCTTTATGGGAAAAGTGATGTCTTTACTTTTTAATATATTATCTAGGTTTGTCATAGCTTTTCTTGCAAGGAACAAGCATCTTTTAATTTCACAGCTGCAGTCACTGTCCAGAGTCACTTTGGAGCCCAAGAAAAAAAAAAAAATCTGTTGTTTCCACATTTTCCCTTTCTATTTGCCTTGAAGATGTTGTCATCTTAGTTTTTAAAATTTTGAGTTTAAGCCAGCTTTTTCACTCTCTTCTTTCACTCTCATCAGGAGGCTTTTTAGTTCCTCTTAGCTTTCTGCCATCATAGTGCTGTCATCTGCATATCTGAGATTGTTGATATTTCTGCCAGCAATCTTGATTCCAGCTTGTGATCCATCCAACCTGGCATTTTGCATGATATTCTCTGCACAGAAGTTAAATAAGCAGGGTGACAATACACAGCCGTTCTACTCCTTTCCCAATTTTGAATCAGGCTGTGTTCCATGTTCAGTTATAAATGTTGCTTCTTGACTTGCATACAGGTTTCTCAGGTAAGGTGGTCTGGAATTCCCATCGATTTAATAATTTTCCAACAGTTTGTTGTGATCCACACAGTCAGAGGCTTCAGCATAGTTAGTGAGGCAGACTGAAATTCTGGAATTCTCTTGTTTTCCCTATGATCCAACATATGTTGGCAATTTGAGCTCTGGATTTAAAGTGAATGGTCATGTCAAATTTGTAAGACAGACATCTGAAGGTATTTGTTTTTACCTGTTAAATGGTCAAATTTCTAGATTTTGGGAGAAATTGAGTTATCAGGCCCTATGTAATTAGGATATAAAGCAGCAAATTAGAGAGGAAATAAAAGAATTACAGAAGATTCAAGTTATGGGAAAGATCTGTAGGGATTTTCTCATTTTTTTAATAAAATTAGGGCTTCCCTGGTGGTCCAGTGGGTAAGGACACCGCCTTGCAGGGCAAGGGGCACCGGTTCAATCCCTGGCCTGGGAAGATCCCATGTGCCATGGAGCAGCTGGACCTATGTATCCAATTACCGAACCGGAGCTCTGAAGTGCATGCGCCCAGAGCTAGTGCTCTGTGACAACAGAGGCCACTGCGATGGGAGGCCCACACGAGCCAAAGAACAAAGATGGATGAAAAATAGACAAATGAAAAACCAATGGAAGTCGCCCACCTGCCCCCCTCACCCCCCACCCCCCAAATTAATTTATTTATTTTTGGCTGTGCTGGGTCTCCGTTGATGTGTGCAGGATTTCTCTAGTTGTGTGATCAGGGACTACTCTAGCTGTGGTGCTTGGACTTATTGTTACCTTGGCTTCTCTTGTTGTGGAGCATGGACACTAACGTTTGTGGGCATTAGTGGTTGCGGTACATGGGCCTAGTTGCCCCGTGGTGGGTGGAATCCTCCCAGACTAGGATTTAATCACGTCCCCTGCTTTGGCAGTTTGGATTCTCAGCCACTGGATCAGCAGGGAAAGGAAGTCCAATTGAAAGATATTTGAACCATAAATGTACAAGCCCTAAAAAAAGCTTATATAATATCTTTGTATCTTACAAAGCTTTGTGTAATATCCAGATACTTTCATCAATAGAAAGTCAAAATTGGCCACCAAAAGAATAATTCTTTGCATTGGTATGGTCATTTGTTGTTTATATATACTTCGATGCATAGCATCTCCTTTGTATTTAAAAGAGTGAGAAATGGACAGAGAAGTTTCTGGTGTCCTCACTTTAGGAAGGTTCTTCCCAAGATTGTAGAGATTTGGAGTCACGGCTTGGAAATCCCTGTATACTGACCAATCAATCAGCTGCTGAGTTTGAGAGACAGAATTTAGGAGATCGTATGACATTATCATTCATCTCATATTTTTAAGAATGACAGGAAACTATATAATATGTGTATTATAAATGCATCAAGTAAAGCTTTGCAAGTTCAAGGGGGCCTTTCTGTATCTAGAGAAATTCATTCCTTATGGGATTACTTAAGATAACATTGCTACATAAGCATGTAGGTTAGAAGGGATGTTAAAGTGTATTTAGTCTGGTTTTCTCATTTTATAGATGAATATTCTAAGGCTCAGAGAGTTGTATGGTTTCCCTAATGATTTAAAAACAATCTGACTAATTTTTGAGAAAAGGACATCTTTCTTAACCTATGTTCCATAATTACAGATTTTTTAAAAAGAGTAAAATGCATTGGTGAGTGATTTATGTTAGTTCAATTTGCTACAATTTTTAACTTTAAATTTTACTTCTCCTGCAACATAAAACATTCTGTAATACTTTAAAACAAAGTAACCTCTTTATTTCCTAAATCAGTTATTATAAAATTGGGATATATTTGACAGTTTTACTCATGAGGGATTTCACCCCCACCCAAATTAAGAGTTTGCCCTCTTTACTTGAGCACTAATAATGGTGTTTTCAAAGGAGAAGCAAAAGTGAAGTATTTCCTTTAATTTCGTTATAAAGTTTAGCCATTTTTACTTTGCTATTATGATAATGCCAAGAAAATTACAAAAAATGATATTCTGATATTCTTGATAAATTTAATATTTCCATAGCTCCACAAGTTATTGCATTTATCAGTGTCTGATGCATGTATTATGAATGTAAACATATATTTGAACCATAAATGTACAAGCCCTAAAAAAAGCTTATATAATATCTTTGTATCTTACAAAGCTTTGTGTAATATCCAGATACTTTCATCAATAGAAAGTCAAAATTGGCCACCAAAAGAATAATTCTTTGCATTGGTATGGTCATTTGTTGTTTATATATACTTCGATGCATAGCATCTCCTTTGTATTTAAAAGAGTGAGAAATGGACAGAGAAGTTTCTGGTGTCCTCACTTTAGGAAGGTTCTTCCCAAGATTGTAGAGATTTGGAGTCACGGCTTGGAAATCCCTGTATACTGACCAATCAATCAGCTGCTGAGTTTGAGAGACAGAATTTAGGAGATTGTATGACATTATCATTCATCTCATATTTTTAAGAATGACAGGAAACTATATAATATGTGTATTATAAATGCATCAAGTAAAGCTTTGCAAGTTCAAGGGGGCCTTTCTGTATCTAGAGAAGTTCATTCCTTATGGGATTACTTAAGATAACATTGCTACATAAGCATGAAGGTTAGAAGGGATGTTAAAGTGTATTTAGTCTGGTTTTCTCATTTTATAGATGAATATTCTAAGGCTCAGAGAGTTGTATGGTTTCCCTAATGATTTAAAAACAATCTGACTAATTTTTGAGAAAAGGACATCTTTCTTAACCTATGTTCCATAATTACAGATTTTTTAAAAAGAGTAAAATGCATTGGTGAGTGATTTATGTTAGTTCAATTTGCTACAATTTTTAACTTTAAATTTAACTTCTCCTGCAACATAAAACATTCTGTAATACTTTAAAACAAAGTAACCTCTTTATTTCCTAAATCAGTTATTATAAAATTGGGATATATTTGACAGTTTTACTCATGAGGATTTCACCCCCACCCAAATTAAGAGTTTGCCCTCTTTACTTGAGCACTAATAATGGTGTTTTCAAAGGAGAAGCAAAAGTGAAGTATTTCCTTTAATTTCGTTATAAAGTTTAGCCATTTTTACTTTGCTATTATGATAATGCCAAGAAAATTACAAAAAATGATATTCTGATATTCTTGATAAATTTAATATTTCCATAGCTCCACAAGTTATTGCATTTATCAGTGTCTGATGCATGTATTATGAATGTAAACATATATCTGAGGCTATGAAATGGATTCCATATGAACCTGAGAAGTTAATAGATGTGGCTACATTTTAAAGGAAGAGATGGTGGAAATGTTCTGCTTTGTAGTCACAGTACTGTCTTTTTACTTAAAAGGTTACTATGATCCAGCACTGAGGAATTCTTACCTAAAGATGTGGAAATGGACATATATCAGAATAGCTTATAAAATATTTTCAGTTACAATAGAATGAAAACATGGGGAAAAATTGTTACCTCTGACTCAGGTCCAACAAGGCTGGATAAAATGTCACAGTCTAACGGGAAACAAGTTTCTTCTGTCTTATCAGGAATTTTCTGTCAGGATTCTCTCTCCCTCCACTGATGTGAAGAAAGAAGTGTCGAGTCCTTGAAATTGTATCTAGGACAGTGTGGCAGTTTGGGGATGAAGCTGACACCATTGAGGGGAAAGAATAAACTGGAGAAAAGCTGTGTCTTTATTGACCTTTTCTTATCCCTGAATCAAGCCAACTCCAAAAATGGTTTCTTTTTGCTTCTACTTACTACAGCCAAAACCCACCCTTTATTTTTGAAGCCACTTGGAGCTGAGTCTTCTGTTGCTTCTAAGTGAATATTTCTTAATTAATAGATTATGTTAAAATATGAAATTGTACCTAATGCTGCTGGCAGTGGTGCTGCAGTTTTCTATGGGTTTATATCCAATGATAGAAATGTTGTAAAGCCTGAGGCTATATAAGTGTATCAATTTATGAATCAAACAAATAAATAAACTCTAGGTACATAAACAGCCTCAAAAGGATTGTTATAGAAATATCTTTGAAAAATGACAGTTTTACTCATGAGGATTTCACCCCCACCCAAATTAATAGTTTGCCCTCTTTACTTGAGCACTAATAATGGTGTTTTCAAAGGAGAAGCAAAAGTGAAGTATTTCCTTTAATTTCGTTATAAAGTTTAGCCATTTTTACTTTGCTATTATGATAATGCCAAGAAAATTACAAAAAATGATATTCTGATATTCTTGATAAATTTAATATTTCCATAGCTCCACAAGTTATTGCATTTATCAGTGTCTGATGCATGTATTATGAATGTAAACATATATCTGAGGCTATGAAATGGATTCCATATGAACCTGAGAAGTTAATAGATGTGGCTACATTTTAAAGGAAGAGATGGTGGAAATGTTCTGCTTTGTAGTCACAGTACTGTCTTTTTACTTAAAAGGTTACTATGATCCAGCACTGAGGAATTCTTACCTAAAGATGTGGAAATGGACATATATCAGAATAGCTTATAAAATATTTTCAGTTACAATAGAATGAAAACATGGGGAAAAATTGTTACCTCTGACTCAGGTCCAACAAGGCTGGTTAAAATGTCACAGTCTAACGGGAAACAAGTTTCTTCTGTCTTATCAGGAATTTTCTGTCAGGATTCTCTCTCCCTCCACTGATGTGAAGAAAGAAGTGTCGAGTCCTTGAAATTGTATCTAGGACAGTGTGGCAGTTTGGGGATGAAGCTGACACCATTGAGGGGAAAGAATAAACTGGAGAAAAGCTGTGTCTTTATTGACCTTTTCTTATCCCTGAATCAAGCCAACTCCAAAATGGTTTCTTTTTGCTTCTACTTACTACAGCCAAAACCCACCCTTTATTTTTGAAGCCACTTGGAGCTGAGTCTTCTGTTGCTTCTAAGTGAATATTTCTTAATTAATAGATTATGTTAAAATATGAAATTGTACCTAATGCTGCTGGCAGTGGTGCTGCAGTTTTCTATGGGTTTATATCCAATGATAGAAATGTTGTAAAGCCTGAGGCTATATAAGTGTATCAATTTATGAATCAAACAAATAAATAAACTCTAGGTACATAAACAGCCTCAAAAGGATTGTTATAGAATTCCCCTAGGAGTATCATGAGGAATAAATATTAATGCCTTTTAATTGCTTTACAGTGTATACTATTGACAGGCAGTATCATGACTAGTTTCAAAGGTAAGAGCAGATAAATAGTATTCAAGAAAATGAATTCATATCCAAATCTACTCCACAGTAATTTTCTAAAAATTGCATTTGTCCTCTAGCTACGTTCTCAGCGAATTAATCTTACTTGTGTGTATAGTAGTGTGGTGGGTTTTGCTGGTGGCTCGGTGGTAAAAACAACAAAAAAAATGCCTGCCAATGCAGGAGACATAGGATTGATCCCTGGGTCAGGAAGAGCTCCTGGAGGAGAAAACAGTGACCTATTCCAGTATTTTTGCCTGGGAAATCCCATAGACAGAGGAGCCTGATGGGCTACAGTCCATGGAGCAACAAAGAAATTGGATACCACCACTGAGTGACTAAACAGAACAGGGAAATGGTAGTATAGTATGAAAGATTTGTCAAACTTTATTTCTTTGAATACAGCTTACCTACTCATATAGGATTTTTATGGAATAGTTAGAAAAAGTTAAGATAGATGGATAGTCTTGATCATTTGGACAAAGCCATCTTTTATTTACATCTGTCTTTGAGAAATCAAGACATTTTTCAAATTAACAATTTCCATGGGGAACTTATTAGCCAGGATGCAGATTAGAACGTAGACTTCAATTCCGCCTTATCATTATAAGCAGTTTTTCCTGGAAATGTGAATGGTTTGGGGATGAAGCTGACACCATTGAGGGGAAAGAATAAACTGGAGAAAAGCTGTGTCTTTATTGACCTTTTCTTATCCCTGAATCAAGCCAACTCCAAAAATGGTTTCTTTTTGCTTCTACTTACTACAGCCAAAACCCACCCTTTATTTTTGAAGCCACTTGGAGCTGAGTCTTCCGTTGCTTCTAAGTGAATATTTCTTAATTAATAGATTATGTTAAAATATGAAATTGTACCTAATGCTGCTGGCAGTGGTGCTGCAGTTTTCTATGGGTTTATATCCAATGATAGAAATGTTGTAAAGCCTGAGGCTATATAAGTGTATCAATTTATGAATCAAACAAATAAATAAACTCTAGGTACATAAACAGCCTCAAAAGGATTGTTATAGAATTCCCCTAGGAGTATCATGAGGAATAAATATTAATGCCTTTTAATTGCTTTACAGTGTATACTATTGACAGGCAGTATCATGACTAGTTTCAAAGGTAAGAGCAGATAAATAGTATTCAAGAAAATGAATTCATATCCAAATCTACTCCACAGTAATTTTCTAAAAATTGCTTTTGTCCTCTAGCTATGTTCTCAGTGAATTAATCTTACTTGTGTGTATAGTAGTGTGGTGGGTTTTGCTGGTGGCTCGGTGGTAAAAACAACAAAAAAAATGCCTGCCAATGCAGGAGACATAGGATTGATCCCTGGGTCAGGAAGAGCTCCTGGAGGAGAAAACAGTGACCTATTCCAGTATTTTTGCCTGGGAAATCCCATAGACAGAGGAGCCTGATGGGCTACAGTCCATGGAGCAACAAAGAAATTGGATACCACCACTGAGTGACTAAACAGAACAGGGAAATGGTAGTATAGTATGAAAGATTTGTCAAACTTTATTTCTTTGAATACAGCTTACCTACTCATATAGGATTTTTATGGAATAGTTAGAAAAAGTTAAGATAGATGGATAGTCTTGATCATTTGGACAAAGCCATCTTTTATTTACATCTGTCTTTGAGAAATCAAGACATTTTTCAAATTAACAATTTCCATGGGGAACTTATTAGCCAGGATGCAGATTAGAACGTAGACTTCAATTCCGCCTTATCATTATAAGCAGTTTTTTCCTGGAAATGTGAATGGTTTGTCTGTCATGAACTTTGGTTCTATTCTCAGAACATGGCAATAAGTAGCATTGGCCATCCAGGAAAAATAAATCCTTATCTTATTTTTTCTCACTTCTCTTGATATTATAGGTAGGTACACAACTCCTGAAAACTTCTAAGAAGCGTCTGTGAGTTCTTCCATGCTTATTCTTCCTCTCAACTTTGTCTTCAGCCTGCAGTCCCCCTCAGCTACTTCCTGGCCACGTCTCATCCTGTTTTGATCCATTCTTGAGCATAAACTTGGCCTACCCTAGAGTTTTGGCACATATTACTCCACCTGGAGAATTGGTAGTGGTTGTGAGGCTTTTTAAAATACTTATTTATATGAGTTATTGGGCAGAACTCTGGGAGCTGGGGGGCAGGGGGGAATATTTCCTAATAGAATAAAGAATTTGACTCAAGGTCAATGGATAAAATCCTGCCAATGGGGTAACTGAGCATAGAATATACCACTTTCTCAAATATTTTCTGATCATGAATTATGACTAGTTTTGCATTCATTCAGGATAAAGGACTATACAAAGAGATGAAGAACATCAAATGACTTATATTTTTATTTTCCTTTGGAAAAAAGATTGAGTAGTACCCTTGATGCCTGTGACTTTTCCTCTGAAAGAGAACCATGCTAGACTTTTACCAATGCTTATAAGAATGTTCGGGTTTTATAAATGAAGGTCATTAAGCCCCTTAATATAGACATAAGCAAGTGTTGGACTTTGGCAGTCTTGGCGCACACATTAGCTGGTAGTGGTGGCGTTTCTTGTAGATACCATCAGCGGTGTTTGGGGGCAATAAAAATCTAACTTGGGGCTTCCCTGGTGTGGTCCAGTCAGTAAGGACATCGCCTTGCAGTGCACAGGGCGCCAGTTCAATCTCTGGCCTGGGAAGATCCCACATGCCCCAGAGCAGCTGGACCAATGTGTCCAACTACCGAGCTGGAGCTCTGGAGCGCATGCTCCTGGAGCTGGTGCTCTGCAGCGAGAGAGGCCACTGCGATGGGAGGCCCACACGGACCAAATAACAAAGATGGATGAAAATAAATTAAAGACCAATAGAAGTGGCCAAAAAAAAAAAAATTAAAAAAAAAAAGTTACAAAAAAAATCTAACCTGTTACTCAAGTGTTGACCTGAAACAAATTGCACAGTGTGAAAGTTGCAAGTTCGGTTTTATTTGGAGCAAAATGGAGACTGCCGCCTAGGAGACAGCACCTCAGATAGCTCTGAGGAACTTCTCCAAAGAAGCAGGGGAGAAGGTCGGTATATATGTGATTTTGGTGAAGGGAGAGTATATGCAATCAAGAACATTATTTTTTTTAAGGTTTTTATTTATTTATTTATTTTAATTTTCCCCATCATGCCTCTTTTCTGTTTATTTTCATCCATCTTTTTATTCTTTGGCGTGTGTGGGCCTCCCATCGCAGTGGCCTCTCTCGTCGCAGAGCACCAGCTCTGGGTGCGTGCGCTCCAGTCTTCCGGCACGGTAATTGGACACATTGGTCTAGCTGCTCCGTGGCACGTGAGATCTTCCCACGCCAGGAATCGAACTGGCGCCCCTTGCATTGCAAGGCGGTGTCCTTACCCACTGAACCAGCAGGGAAGCCCAAGAACATTATTTTTTGCAAGAGGTTTCTGCTAGTCATGAGGAGTGGTCAGTGCCATGAAGGATTTTAGTGCTTTCTAGACATGATAAGATACAAAAATTGGACTCATAAAATTGGCTCCGGAAAATATCTCTCTGAAGACTGGTTCAGCCAGTTTTTCCCTGAGCACAGTGCCTTATTTCTGCTCCTCCCCCTGAACTCCTTTCAAGGCAGCGATGAAAATCAGCAGCTGCAGCAGCACATGATTTATTTCTTGTAGAGGTAGATGGCCAGTGCCAATGGCAAGTGCCAATTTGTAGCTGACACTTAATACAGGTACACAGAAGAAGTGAAAGAAAGAATAGAGTTCATTTGGTGCATACGAGGATGGTGTTTTTGCAAACATGTGTAACAATAAGGATTCTGAACAGGGCGAAGTGAAATAATATTTATAGATAGTACCTCTGGCATGCCTAGTATGTTCTAGGCACAAGGCTTAGCTCTTAACAATTAACATTATAATAATCCTATGAAATTGGTGTTATAGCAAGGGGGTAACTAGGTAGAAGCAGAATGGGGGTTGGAGCCATGTGGCATGAAATCGTGCATTTTGTAAATAGTGGGGCTCCATGGGGGAACTTCCTCGGCAGCTCAGTGACAAAGAATCTGCCTGCTAATGCAAGAGACACCAGAGACTTGGGTTAGATTCATAGGTTGGGAACATACCCTGGAGTAGGAGTTGACTCCATTATTCTTCCCTGGAAAATTCCATGGACAGAAGAGCCTGGTAGGTTACAGTCCATGGGGTCTCAAAAGAGTCTGACGCAACTGAGCAATTGAGCATATACACGTGGGCAGACGAAGAAAAGCAGGATTTTCCAAACTGACAGGAAACTATACCTTTTGAGTGTTAAGTGTCCTGCAAGCAGAGAAAGAAAGGTGAGGAGAGGCGGGAATCTCTTCTGTTCCAATGTAACCTGTTGCTGTTTATGCCCTCATTACACTAAAATTAACCTTGCAGATGAGAAGTACCCCCGTCATGCACCCACGCAATAGCACTTCTGATCTAAGCTAAATAAGGACAAAAGTCTCTCCTTCCCTCGGGAAAATGGAGCTGGGGTGAAAATCAGGGAATACAACTCCCAAATTCCTCCTTCCCCAGTGACTATTTCACCCCTTCATTTGTATGTCCCTCATTACTGACTTGTGGTTTCCCAGTTGGTGCTACTGGTAAAGAACTTGCCTGTCAATGTGGGGGACATCAGGAAGATTCCCTGAAGGAGGAAATGGCAGCCCACTCTGGTACTCTTGCCACAAGCATCCTGTGGACAGAGGAGCCTGGTGGGCTACAGTTCATAAGTGTTGCATAGAGTCTGATGTGACTGAATTGACTTAGCATGCATGTGTATATAACCAACGTGCCAAAGAAACCCTGGGCAACAGCTCTTCACCTGTCTGCCCTCTCTCTCTTGGAGAGCATGTCCTTGCTTAAATAAATTCTCACTTTACTTTCTTAACCTCCCTGCTTCAGCTCTGAATTCTTTCACAACAAGGCAAGAACCTCAACTTCACTGTGAATATAGGTACTAAAATGATTTTCCCATTTCATCAGTGAGAATGACGGGTATTTTTTACCTTGTTCAAGATCCTTTAGTATGTGACAAAGCTGCCTGAGATTAGAAGCAAGGCACTTTGACTCTATATATTTTCGACTTGAGCTTTTTAAAACTACTAGAATTCCTGTACTTTGTAGGAATACTACTGTGATGCTAGTTTTGCCTCCAAGGCAAAGGTAGATTGTGAAATTCAGGTTGACTTAATGGGTGTGCAGTATGAGTTTGGGGAATTAGAAGGAATAACGTACCTTTAGCCTGTGGGTAAGATATGACCTCTGATTTATTTCATCTGGTGATGATATTATAGCAGAATCACAGTGATTAAAGTGAAACTTCCTTCTCTCTATGTTGAAGGGTGCATCTTCTCAATCATTCAGTCTTGTCTGACTTCGTAACCCCATGAATTGCATAGCCCATTAGGCTCCTCCAGCAAAGATATTGAAACCAGTTGCTATTTTTCCTACTCCATGATATTTTCCCAACCCAGGGATTGAACTTGAGATCAAGAACATCACTCTTGCACCTCCTGCAAAATTGAAGGATACGTTTTTCTTCATTTTTCAATTTGAACAATTGTTTTTAAATGCTTGCCTATCATATGCTAGACACTGTAGTGGGCACAAGGATGCAGGGACAAACAAAAGAAAGGTAGACATTCTTCTGGAAAAGTTGCTTTCCAGCATGTAACTAGGAGCTAAAGAGTTGTGAACAGTGGCTAATTGATTGATTAGCAGTTTCAAAGAGGAGTGTGTTGAGGTGCTAAATATTCTGTGACTCACAGCTAAAGAACTTCCAGAGGGTGAGTTAAAAACTAATTAACATATATTGCAGGATCTGAGGAACCTCTCTCTCCTTTCTGTTTATCTTTCGATTTCTGTGTGTTTATTGTCTTATCTTCCTGTACATGTTCCCTATACTGTTTCTTCTATTTCTTTTCTCTTAAATATTGAATCAAATAAAATGTAGCAAAATTGGGCTTCCCTGGTGGTCCAGTGGGAAAGGAGTCTACCTTGAAGTGCAAGGGGCACCAGTTCAATCCCTGGCCTGGGAAGATCCCACATGCTGTAGGGTGGCCAGCACTCTGGAGCACATGCGCCCAGAGACAGTGCTCAGTATGATAGAGGCCACTGCAATGGGAGGCCCATACAAGCCAAAGAATAAAGATGGATGAAAATAAATAAATTTAAAAAAAAATAAAAGAGGCCAAAAAAAGACCTTTATTAAAAAAATGTAGCAAAATTATCATTATTATTTTTGTTCTTTTTCCTATTGGCCCATAAGACTGAGGTAGAGAGAGAACTTAAAAAAAAATTTCCACACCAGAGTAACACATCAGTCCTTCTGGGGAGAAGAGACCTCATTTTCAGCCAAGGGGACTTCCAAAGTACTATGTATGCAGGAGGAAGCTGGCATGGCAAAGGGAGCCGGCACATTGGTCGCCTCCCCCCTCACAAAGCCAATGAGCATATCCTTAAAAGAAGGAGATGGTTTTAGATATTTGTCAGTTCCAAAGAGAACTGAAGCCAAATTTCCTCATTACCAACCAGTGAAAAAGTTCTTAAAAAAGGACCTTCATTCCTCTTTTCCCTTCTGCTTTTCTCTGAAGGTAAAGAGGAAAGACCAATTTGAATCTCCTCCCCCAACAAGGGAAAAAAAAGAAGTTATACATATAAGCCAATATTAAAGTTTTGAGTATTATAAGGGACACAACATTTTAAAGGCAAAATTAAGAGGTGTGTGGATTTCAATGATTCAAGAACACTTTACATTGTCTAAAAAGGATCAGAAATGTATGGGATTAATTTAAAAGGCACAGGATGAGCTAGTCCAGAAGACTAATGTAATGGAAGAAGAACAGAAACATAATTTTGCTTCCTGAAAATTTTGCTTTAGGATTTGACTTTGTGCATTAAAATATTACAATTTGACATATGTTAAGAATATCTTCAGGGAGTATCCTGGGAGTAGATTTGATGGGTTATAACTTATGTACATGTTTAATTTTTTGTGCATGTGCATGCGTGCTCAGTCATGTCGGACTCTCTGCAATCCCATGGAGTCTACTACCCTATGGAGTCTACAGCCCCATAGAGGCTACTCTGTCCATGTGATTTCCCAGGCAGGAGTGCTGGAATGGATTGCCATTTCCTCCTTCAGAGGATTTTGCCCACTCAGGGACTGAACCTGCATCTCTTGCATTGCAAGTGGATTCTTTACCTCTGAGCCATATGGGAAGCCCTTATATATATGTGTGTATATGTATATGTATATGTATATATATATATATATATATATAAACATTTAACACAATGCTGATTGTTTTTAATCAAGATGGCCTCAATACTTCTCTCAACTTGAATAGACTTGAGACAGGCTTCTTCCTGTCTCCAGGTCCCTGACCTCCCTCTCACCCCATCACCCTGGCTAGATCGCCTAAGCATAGTAGTCCTTCCCTTCCCTTATTTTAGAGCATTTAAGCAAACTTGTACCAGTAAATCCCTTCTCTACCTCTTTGAGATGTAATTCTTTCAAAATCCTCTTGCTAGTTTATAATCCATGAGTGTGTTTTTCAAAGACCTGAGAGCTGTCCCATTGGAAAATAATCATTAAGGAAGAGAGAGCTCTGTCTTCTAGCCTCTGTGTGAGGCAGGAGCCTGACTTCAGGGGCACCTTGATCCAAGTCGTAAAACTACGTCTTGTCCTGGAAACAGGAAAAAGTTCATTTTTCCTTTGGAAGACTTCAGGTAACCAGTATAGATGGCCTAGGGTTCCACACATCGCAGCTATGAAAGACTCTCCCACACTTCGTTTTATTGGAATTGTGTTAAATCTGAGCTCAGGCCTCTCTCCTCCTGCAGTAGCTTTGAATAAAGTCTTCCTTGTCTATCTAATGAACATTCACTGGTCATTCAGAGTTCTCAAATTCTCCTGGGCAAATGTTGCCAAGTCTGCATATCCTTAAAGAGGGTCTGCGCAGGATGGCCCATTGAACTACATCCAGTCACTGTTTTCTTTTAAGACTGGAGAACTGGGAAACATCATTATGTTTGTAAGAGCTGTTATGCATGAAACCAAAGCCAAGAACAATATGCAGAGAACACATGTAACCAAGCAAGCCTAAAATATTTAATATAGATCCCAGTATAGGACAAATGGGCCTATCTCTGCCCTGGAGCTACGAAAAAAATATATTTTGGTGTCTGGTCAGCTTCACAGTCTTCTGTCTGCCTGTAAGAATTTAGAAGCCCAGAGAGTTTTTAATCTCTCAAATGGCTTCCATCTCCTTTAGTCCAGACTGCCAGGGCTTTTGCCAATTCAACATTTTCATAAATGCTGTAGATTTTTTAATTGTATCAATGATAACAGTGTAGGGTACATCAGACTTCCATGGAACTACACTTTCAACCATTCTAGAATCTTCTTTGGCTGAGAGATCTCTCAGCTGCTCGTATTAAACCTTTCAGAGTTTTTATAAATGGGCTTTCTAATGCTGCTCTTGGTTTTATCTTTTCCCAGAGGCCATCCATTACTGGCATCCCTGACCTCCCTCTCACCCCATCACCCTGGCTAGATCGCCTAAGCATAGTAGTCCTTCCCTTCCCTTATTTTAGAGCATTTAAGCAAACTTGTACCAGTAAATCCCTTCTCTACCTCTTTGAGATGTAATTCTTTCAAAATCCTCTTGCTAGTTTATAATCCATGAGTGTGTTTTTCAAAGACCTGAGAGCTGTCCCATTGGAAAATAATCATTAAGGAAGAGAGAGCTCTGTCTTCTAGCCTCTGTGTGAGGCAGGAGCCTGACTTCAGGGGCACCTTGATCCAAGTCGTAAAACTACGTCTTGTCCTGGAAACAGGAAAAAGTTCATTTTTCCTTTGGAAGACTTCAGGTAACCAGTATAGATGGCCTAGGGTTCCACACATCGCAGCTATGAAAGACTCCCCCACACTTCGTTTTATTGGAATTGTGTTAAATCTGAGCTCAGGCCTCTCTCCTCCTGCAGTAGCTTTGAATAAAGTCTTCCTTGTCTATCTAATGAACATTCACTGGTCATTCAGAGTTCTCAAATTCTCCTGGGCAAATGTTGCCAAGTCTGCATATCCTTAAAGAGGGTCTGCGCAGGATGGCCCATTGAACTACACCCAGTCACTGTTTTCTTTTAAGACTGGAGAACTGGGAAACATCATTATGTTTGTAAGAGCTGTTATGCATGAAACCAAAGCCAAGAACAATATGCAGAGAACACATGTAACCAAGCAAGCCTAAAATATTTAATATAGATCCCAGTATAGGACAAATGGGCCTATCTCTGCCCTGGAGCTACGAAAAAAATATATTTTGGTGTCTGGTCAGCTTCACAGTCTTCTGTCTGCCTGTAAGAATTTAGAAGCCCAGAGAGTTTTTAATCTCTCAAATGGCTTCCATCTCCTTTAGTCCAGACTGCCAGGGCTTTTGCCAATTCAACATTTTCATAAATGCTGTAGATTTTTTAATTGTATCAATGATAACAGTGTAGGGTACATCAGACTTCCATGGAACTACACTTTCAACCATTCTAGAATCTTCTTTGGCTGAGAGATCTCTCAGCTGCTCGTATTAAACCTTTCAGAGTTTTTATAAATGGGCTTTCTAATGCTGCTCTTGGTTTTATCTTTTCCCAGAGGCCATGCATTACTGGCACTGTCTCCACCGTGTCTTCCATATTTGCCCTCTTTCCTGAAGCTGATTTGGGGAGAAATAATTTTATCTTCCATCTTTGACACTTCTGGCCTGATGACACTCTCATCCAACTCTGTTTACAAACTGTTTCTTTCTGATCTTAATTCTTTCTTTTCAGTACCTTATCAAATGCACCTAGTAACAACAAGGTTTTCAGAACCCCCTTAAATTACCTCTTTCCACCCTTATGAGATAATTAGGTAGGTTTTTATCCATCCCAGGTTATCACAGGTTGTGTTTTTTTGTAATTTTTAAGAATTTATTTTTATAATTTATTTTTGGGCTCTGCACGGGCTCTTCAAGCTGCACACAAGCTTTCTGTAGTTGCAGTGTGTAGGGGCTGCTCTCTAGTTGTGCACAGACCTCTCATTGCAGTGGTTTCTCTCACTGTGGAGTATGAGCTTAGGGCATGCAGGCTTCAGTGGTTGTGGAATGAGGCTGTGATTTTAACTGAACATTTCCCACTTATACAGGTCACCCTTTTTATAGTTGCTTTAACTGTTTCATCAGGGCCTACCACATGGTCCCAGATTCATTGTCACACATTTGAGAATGTTATTACCACAGGATCTTATGTTTAGTTGTTCATTTCTGAGTGTTCTTATAACAGTGCTGATTCATAAGCCGCCTGAAATTTAGTAGCTTGGAATAACATTGATGTATTCTTGCATGTAAATTACATGAGTGAGGTAGCACTGACAAACTTTAACTGAGTTTTTCCACTGGGCTAGGCTGGGCTTCATTTAGTAGGTTCTCCAAGACATGATTTTTAATGGCTGGTAGAAACATAAAAGTGAAAGTTAAACTGCACAAACACATGCAAGTTTCTAATTGTACCATATCCAGTCTCCTTTGATCTAAGAAATTACCATGGATAAATCCAAAAGTCTAGGGGCAGAGAAACACATTCTGTTCCAAGAACAATAAAGTAAAGATTAAGGTTTGAATATATGGAAGAATGAAAGATTGAGATGCATAATTAATTCTCCTACTCAAGGTAATTGATAGAGTGTAAATAATGACAACCCATTCTAACATTCATAGGTGGTTCTGAATTATGAATAAGAACATCTGGAAGAGAAGTGGAAATCAATGTCAGACAAACAATAAGGAAACATCAAAACTAGGAAAATCTTCCATATTTGCCCTCTTTCCTGAAGCTGATTTGGGGAGAAATAATTTTATCTTCCATCTTTGACACTTCTGGCCTGATGACACTCTCATCCAACTCTGTTTACAAACTGTTTCTTTCTGATCTTAATTCTTTCTTTTCAGTACCTTATCAAATGCACCTAGTAACAACAAGGTTTTCAGAACCCCCTTAAATTACCTCTTTCCACCCTTATGAGATAATTAGGTAGGTTTTTATCCATCCCAGGTTATCACAGGTTGTGTTTTTTTGTAATTTTTAAGAATTTATTTTTATAATTTATTTTTGGGCTCTGCACGGGCTCTTCAAGCTGCACACAAGCTTTCTGTAGTTGCAGTGTGTAGGGGCTGCTCTCTAGTTGTGCACAGACCTCTCATTGCAGTGGTTTCTCTCACTGTGGAGTATGAGCTTAGGGCATGCAGGCTTCAGTGGTTGTGGAATGAGGCTGTGATTTTAACTGAACATTTCCCACTTATACAGGTCACCCTTTTTATAGTTGCTTTAACTGTTTCATCAGGGCCTACCACATGGTCCCAGATTCATTGTCACACATTTGAGAATGTTATTACCACAGGATCTTATGTTTAGTTGTTAATTTCTGAGTGTTCTTATAACAGTGCTGATTCATAAGCCGCCTGAAATTTAGTAGCTTGGAATAACATTGATGTATTCTTGCATGTAAATTACATGAGTGAGGTAGCACTGACAAACTTTAACTGAGTTTTTCCACTGGGCTAGGCTGGGCTTCATTTAGTAGGTTCTCCAAGACATGATTTTTAATGGCTGGTAGAAACATAAAAGTGAAAGTTAAACTGCACAAACACATGCAAGTTTCTAATTGTACCATATCCAGTCTCCTTTGATCTAAGAAATTACCATGGATAAATCCAAAAGTCTAGGGGCAGAGAAACACATTCTGTTCCAAGAACAATAAAGTAAAGATTAAGGTTTGAATATATGGAAGAATGAAAGATTGAGATGCATAATTAATTCTCCTACTCAAGGTAATTGATAGAGTGTAAATAATGACAACCCATTCTAACATTCATAGGTGGTTCTGAATTATGAATAAGAACATCTGGAAGAGAAGTGGAAATCAATGTCAGACAAACAATAAGGAAACATCAAAACTAAAAATAGAAAAGAAGTGCTTACCCCGTCATACAATTAAACAAATTAAATATTCAACTCAAAAAATAAAATATACTTAAGAAAAGTATAAAAAGAAATAGCATAGATAAAAGTATAATGGAAAGGAATACACTGTGTATATGTGTTCAGTCTCCAAGTCGTGTCCAGATCTTTGAAACCCATGGACTGCAACATACCAGGCCTCCCTATCCGTAATTATCTCCCAGAGTTTGCCCAAGTTCATATCCATTGAATTGGTGATGCCATCCATCCATCTCATCCTCTGCCCCTCTCTTCTCCTTCTTCCTTCAATCTTTCCCACCATCAGGGGCTTTTCCAGTGACTCGGGTATTCACATCAGGTGTCCAAAGTGTTGGAGCTTCAGCTTCAGCATTAATCCTTCCAAAGAGTATTCAGGGTTAATTTCCCTTAGGATTGACTGATTTGATCTTCTCCAGCACCATAGTTTGAAAGCATCAATTCTTCTGTGCTCAGCCTTCTTTATGGTACAAATCTCACATCCGTACATGACTCCTGGAAACACCAGTCTTGACTTTATCGACTTTAGTTGGCTGAGTGATGTCTTTGCTTTTTTTTTTTTAAAAAAATCTTTTTTGGTTGGTGGGGGGTGGGCCAGTTTCAGGAGGGAGCAGGGGGTGGGCAGGCCATTTCTATTGGTCTTTCATTTATCTATTTTCATCCATCTTTGTTCTTTGGCCTGTGTGGGCCTCCCATCGCAGTGGCCTCTGTTGTCTCAGAGCACCAGCTCTGGGCGCATGTGCTCCAGAACTCCGGCTCAGTAATTGGACACATCGGTCCAGCTGCTCCGTGGCACGTGGGATCTTCCCAGGCCAGGGATGGAACCAGTGCCCCTTGCACTGCAAGGCGATGTCCTTACCCACTGGACCACCAGGGAAGCCCGTCTTTGCTTTTTAATATACTGTCTAGGTTTATCATTGCTTTCCTGCCTAGAAGCAATCCAATCATCTTCTAATTTCATGCTGCAGTCACCAGCTGCAGTGATTTTACAGCCGAAGAAATATGTCATGCTTCCACCTTTTCTACTTCTATTTGCCATGAATGGGACTGGATGTCATGAACTTAGTTTTTTTGTTTGTTTTGGTTTTTTTTTTTTACTATTAGTTTTAAGCTAGTTTTGTCTGTCTCCTCTTTCACCCTCATGAAGAGGCTCTTTAGTAACCTTTGCTTTCTTGCCTTTAGAGTGGTATCATATCCATATCTGAGGTTGTTTTTATTGCTCCCAGAAATCTTGATTCCAGCTTGCAACTCATCCAGCCTGGCATTTCCCATGATGTGCTCTGCATATAAGTTAAATGAACGGGGTGACAATAAACAGCCTTGTACTCCTTTCTCAGCTTGGAACCAGTCCATTTTTCCATGTCCGATTTAACTACTGTTTCTTGTCCTGAATACAGGTTTCACCAGAGGCAAGTAAGGTGGTCTGGTATTCCCATCGCTTTCAGAATTTTCCACAGTTTGTTGTGATCCACAGAGTCAAAAGCTTTAGCATAGTCAATGAAGCAAAAGTAGAGGTATTTTTGGAATTCCTTTGCTTTTCTTATGATTCACTGTATGTTCCCAAAATTTGATCTTTGATTCCTTTTCCTTTTTATATCCAGCTTGTACATCTGCAAGTTCTTGGTTCACATACTGCTGAAGCCTATCTTGAAGGTTTTTGAGCATAATGAGTGCAATTTTGTAGGAGTCTGAAGATTCTTTGGTGTTGCGTTTCTTTGGGATTCGAATGCAAACAGACCTTTTCCAGTCGTGTGGCAACTGCTGAGTTTTCCAAATTTGCTGGCATATTGAATGCAACATGTTAACAGCATCATCTTTTAGGTTTTTAAATAGCTCAGCTGGAATTCTGTCAACTCACTAACTTTGTTTGTAATAATGCTTTCTAAGGCCCACTTCCACTTCCAGGCTATGTTTGCTATGACCAGTGTGTTCTCTAGGCAAAACTGTTATCCTTTCCTCTGCTTCATTTTGTATTCCAAGGCCAAATTTGCCTGTTTTTCTGTATATCTCTTGACTTCCTACTTTGGTATTCCAGTACCTTATGATAAAAAGAAAAATGTAATAAAATAGATATATCTTGACAGATCAAATTAAGAAAAAAGAAACATGTAATAAGTAAAAATTATAAGTAAAAAGAGCAGATATGTGCATATTTTTGTAAAAATTGGCTTTATTAAAATTTGATTTCAATAGTTTATTATTTGATTATAAATCAGTTTTCTAAAATATGTTTGTTAATCTGGTTAGTCTATAATCCTCTAATGAACATTGTCTTCAAAGATGATTCGAAATTATTAAATCTCATGAAAATTTAGCTCCCCAAATTTTCCTTTGGTTGTAGCCATAATAAAACATCTAACTTTCATTTTTGACTAACTGCTAACCTCTGTGCTATATATGTTGGTTGTTTAATGTGTTACATATTTTTAAAATGTTATGGAAATTTTATAGTCCCCCATGGCAAGAGAGAAACTAAAGTTGAAAAGACAAAAAAATACCCACGGCTGCCCAGTTTGGCCTGTGCATTTGGGATTTACATGCAGATAGGTAGTCAGAGTGAGAGCTTCGGCTTTTCATCACAGTGCCTTTCCAGAGTTCGGTGCAATATTTTTTATTTATTTCTATTTCTAAAATTACATGTCAATGAAGCAAAAGTAGAGGTATTTTGGAATTCCTTTGCTTTTCTTATATCACTGTATGTTCCCAAAATTTGATCTTTGATTCCTTTTCCTTTTTATATCCAGCTTGTACATCTGCAAGTTCTTGGTTCACATACTGCTGAAGCCTATCTTGAAGGTTTTTGAGCATAATGAGTGCAATTTTGTAGGAGTATGAAGATTCTTTGGTGTTGCGTTTCTTTGGGATTCGAATGCAAACAGACCTTTTCCAGTCGTATGGCAACTGCTGAGTTTTCCAAATTTGCTGGCATATTGAATGCAACATGTTAACAGCATCATCTTTTAGGTTTTTAAATAGCTCAGCTGGAATTCTGTCAACTCACTAACTTTGTTTGTAATAATGCTTTCTAAGGCCCACTTCCACTTCCAGGCTATGTTTGCTATGACCAGTGTGTTCTCTAGGCAAAACTGTTATCCTTTCCTCTGCTTCATTTTGTATTCCAAGGCCAAATTTGCCTGTTTTTCTGTATATCTCTTGACTTCCTACTTTGGTATTCCAGTACCTTATGATAAAAAGAAAAATGTAATAAAATAGATATATCTTGACAGATCAAATTAAGAAAAAAGAAACATGTAATAAGTAAAAATTAGAAGTAAAAACAGCAGATATGTGCATATTTTTGTAAAAATTGGCTTTATTAAAATTTGATTTCAATAGTTTATTATTTGATTATAAATCAGTTTTCTAAAATATGTTTGTTAATCTGGTTAGTCTATAATCCTCTAATGAACATTGTCTTCAAAGATGATTCGAAATTATTAAATCTCATGAAAATTTAGCTCCCCAAATTTTCCTTTGGTTGTAGCCATAATAAAACATCTAACTTTCATTTTTGACTAACTGCTAACCTCTGTGCTATATATGTTGGTTGTTTAATGTGTTACATATTTTTAAAATGTTATGGAAATTTTATAGTCCCCCATGGCAAGAGAGAAACTAAAGTTGAAAAGACAAAAAAATACCCACGGCTGCCCAGTTTGGCCTGTGCATTTGGGATTTACATGCAGATAGGTAGTCAGAGTGAGAGCTTCGGCTTTTCATCACAGTGCCTTTCCAGAGTTCGGTGCAATATTTTTTATTTATTTCTATTTCTAAAATTTGAAGAAAGCATTAATATAAAATGTGTGAAGGAGTAAAAGGTAGTTTATATTCAGGGAAAAAGTTTCAAAGAAAAAAAAGCGAACAAGAAAACTCAATATTGATGAAGAAATGTTAGAGAGGATATAAAAGTCCCTAGATAGATTACCTTGATTTACCTTTTATATGAAATAAACCCTAACAATATATAGCTGCACTAATTCTGAGCAAATTCAATTGGAAATGGACATCCAAATCCTATTAGCAAAGTAAGTATAAAATGTGACATTAATGAGCACACCAAATGTGGCAAGATAGCTAAAAATGTGTTTTATGACCCAAAATTAAAACTTTAATTCATTATGTATCCTAGGTAGAAAATTCCTCTTAAGGACATGATATCCCATCATTAGCAATGAAATTTTTTTTTCAGAGAAAAAGAGAAGTACAATTAACATGCATATCAATTTTATGAAGCTCCAAAATGGATAGTAACTAAAATGTGAAAAAAAATGCATTAAAGAATTATGGAACTACAAATAGTATCTTGTGGATTCAGTCGCTTCAGTCTTGTCCAAATCTTTGTGACTCCATGGATTGTAGCCCACCAGGCACCTGTGTCCATGGGATTTTCCAGGCAAGGATACTGAAGTGCGTTGTCATGCTCTCCTCCAGGGGATCTTCATGAACCAGGAGTCAAAACTTCATTGCTTATGTCTCCTGCATTGGCGGGCAGGTTCTTTAATACTAGTGCCACCTGGGAAGTCCCGTTGATTCACAGCAGTTTAAATTTGAGATTAAATAAATTAGTGCATTTCTAACTTTTTATCAATTTAAAATTTATGTATATAATTCTATATAATTAATTCTAAATTCTAATTAGAATTCTGAATTTTTAAATCTGAAATTTAAAAATCCACTTTTTAAAAAAATTTTGGCCTCTTTTTCTTGATTTTTAAAAATTGATTTACTTTTTGTCCATCTTTATTCTTCAACCTGTGTGGGCCTCCCATTATGGTGGCCTCTCTTATTGCAGAGCACCAACTCTGGGCGCATGCAGTCCAGGGCACTGGTCCTAATGAAACACACTGGTCCAGCTGCTCCACAGCACGTGGTATCTTCCCAGGCCATGGGTCAAATTGGTGGCCCTTGCACTGCAAGGCAGACTCTCTACCCACTGCACCACCAGGGAAGCCCTTTTTTTATATATTTTTTAATTACATCATTGAATAACAACCATTTTTGAGTTTCAAAAATCTATCAACAGGATTCTCATGTGTTCACAAAATAAGAAGTGCTGACGATAGGGATACATGGTCTCTGAGTCAAGATAAAGTATTTTGTGTTTTGCCTTCTTCATGTTGTAGAAAAATTAATCTTTAGTACTCTATACACTTTTAGATTTTTTATGCAAAAATAATTATATATTTAGATAAAGAGTAGGGCTTCCCAGGTGATGCTAGTGGTAAAGAGCCCCCTTGCCAGTGCAGGAGATAAAAAAGACATGGGTTTAATCCCTGGGTGGGGAAGATCCCCTGGAGTATGAAATGGCAATCCACTCCAGTATTCTTGCCTGGAGAATTCCATGGACAGACAAGCATAGCGGGCTACAGATCATAGGGTGGCAAAGAGTCATGTCTGACTGAAGTGCCTGAACTCACAGTACACATATAAAGAACACAGTTTATAGGATTCTAAATGTTTTTCCTATCCTATGAAAACCAAGACATCATCAACAATTCTATCAAGGCTCTTTCTTTCGTTAAAACACTCATGTAGTAGCTGTGTTACTTATAGTTACTTATATATGGATGCAAAAACATAAAAATAGGCTGATAAGATACATATATGATTCATTATCATGATTGCTTCCAGGAAGTTTTGGAATTGGGACATATGTTAGTAAATGATAATAGTCACTTACTGTTTCATTTCTCTTATTACAAAATTAGTTTTATATAATTCTATATAATTAATTCTAAATTCTAATTAAAAAAGTATATAATTCTATATAATTAATTCTAAATTCTAATTAGAATTCTGAATTTTTAAATCTGAAATTTAAAAATCCACTTTTTAAAAAAATTTTGGCCTCTTTTTCTTGATTTTTAAAAATTGATTTACTTTTTGTCCATCTTTATTCTTCAACCTGTGTGGGCCTCCCATTATGGTGGCCTCTCTTATTGCAGAGCACCAACTCTGGGCGCATGCAGTCCAGGGCACTGGTCCTAATGAAACACACTGGTCCAGCTGCTCCACAGCACGTGGTATCTTCCCAGGCCATGGGTCAAATTGGTGGCCCTTGCACTGCAAGGCAGACTCTCTACCCACTGCACCACCAGGGAAGCCCTTTTTTTTATATATTTTTTAATTACATCATTGAATAACAACCATTTTTGAGTTTCAAAAATCTATCAACAGGATTCTCATGTGTTCACAAAATAAGAAGTGCTGACGATAGGGATACATGGTCTCTGAGTCAAGATAAAGTATTTTGTGTTTTGCCTTCTTCATGTTGTAGAAAAATTAATCTTTAGTACTCTATACACTTTTAGATTTTTTATGCAAAAATAATTATATATTTAGATAAAGAGTAGGGCTTCCCAGGTGATGCTAGTGGTAAAGAGCCCCCTTGCCAGTGCAGGAGATAAAAAAGACATGGGTTTAATCCCTGGGTGGGGAAGATCCCCTGGAGTATGAAATGGCAATCCACTCCAGTATTCTTGCCTGGAGAATTCCATGGACAGACAAGCATAGCGGGCTACAGATCATAGGGTGGCAAAGAGTCATGTCTGACTGAAGTGCCTGAACTCACAGTACACATATAAAGAACACAGTTTATAGGATTCTAAATGTTTTTCCTATCCTATGAAAACCAAGACATCATCAACAATTCTATCAAGGCTCTTTCTTTCGTTAAAACACTCATGTAGTAGCTGTGTTACTTATAGTTACTTATATATGGATGCAAAAACATAAAAATAGGCTGATAAGATACATATATGATTCATTATCATGATTGCTTCCAGGAAGTTTTTGGAATTGGGACATATGTTAGTAAATGATAATAGTCACTTACTGTTTCATTTCTCTTATTACAAAATTAGTTTTAAGTATTTATAGCACAAACAGCATTTGTTACTTCTGAATTCTATATTCATAGGTATTTTATAATATTATCTATACTATTGTATATTAAAAGTCTCAATATTTAAAAAATGATCTCCCATAGTGTTTATATGAAAAGAAAGAGTGGCAATCTTTTTACACTATTTCAGTCAAGAAGAGATTAGTTGCAAGCTTTTTTCCTTTACAATAGAAAGAGATTAGTTTGCACATTTGGTTAGAATACAGGAGAGTAGAAATGAACAGCAGGTCAGTAGGATGGTCTTCAGTGTGTAAGGATTAAAATTTGGACAGAACTGGATTGGCATAGTGAATTCGCTACTTAATCCCCTGTTACGTTGAGCATGATGCTTAACCCCTTTTATTCCTGAAAGGTATCACCTATAACATGGAAATCACAAAGCCTACTACATAGAATTAAATGAAATAATGTATATATTGGGTTTTGGACCATGAATATAAAATATTATTTCTTTGTTCCTCCATATGACTATCCCATGTCACCGCCAAGATTCTTGAGGGAGTATCTTTTTTCTTTTGTGTCTAGTGTTTCTTCTTTAGTTCACCAGTGTGTAGGCATATACAATAGATAGTTCATTTTGTTGGGGGAGGGCTGGTTCCTATTCTTTTTAATGGAAATAATTTTATTCCCTTACATAAATATATTTAGGAGTTAATTTTTACGCCTTATCCTATTATAAATAAAGGGCTTCCTTGATGGCTCAGTGGTAAAGAACACCCACATCCCAAACACCCCGCCAATGCAGGAGATATAGATTTGATCACAGAACCCACTCCAGTATTCTTTTTTTGGGGCGGGGGAGTGGGGTGGGGTGGGAAGGGGGTAGGCGGGCCATTTCTATTGGTCTTTCATTTGTCTATATTCATCCATCTTTGTTCTTTGGCCTGTGTGGGCCTCCCATCGCAGTGGCCTCTGTTGTCACAGAGTACAGGCTTCAGGTGCATGTGCTCCAGAGCTATGGCTCGGTAATTGGACACATCGGTCCAGCCACTGCACGGCACGTGGGATCTTCCCAGGCCAGGGATCGTACCGGCGCCCCTTGCACTGCAAGGCGGTGTCCTTACCCACTGGACCACCAGGGAAACCCCACTCCAGTATTCTTGTCTGGGAAATCCCATGGACAGAGGAGCCTGGTGGGCTACAGTCCATGGGTTTGGAAAAGAATTAGGATACAACTTAAAAATAACTGAACAACAATAGCAACATTATGAATGAAGCTGCTCTAAACATCTCACGAAGTGAATTGTTAGGTGCTCAGTTGTGTCCAACCCTTCATATGATTTTTCTCCTTTAGATTTGTTTACAGGATGAATTGGAAGGATTGATTTTCAAATATTGAATTATCCTTTTACTCCTGAAATAGCTCCACTTTATTGTGACATTATTTGCTTTATGAATTGTGAAATTCCATTGCTTTTTTAAAATTTTATTAAGGATATTTTACAGGAGAGTAGAAATGAACAGCAGGTCAGTAGGATGGTCTTCAGTGTGTAAGGATTAAAATTTGGACAGAACTGGATTGGCATAGTGAATTCCCACCCCTGTTACGTTGAGCATGATGCTTAACCCCTTTTATTCCTGAAAGGTATCACCTATAACATGGAAATCACAAAGCCTACTACATAGAATTAAATGAAATAATGTATATATTGGGTTTTGGACCATGAATATAAAATATTATTTCTTTGTTCCTCCATATGACTATCCCATGTCACCGCCAAGATTCTTGAGGGAGTATCTTTTTTCTTTTGTGTCTAGTGTTTCTTCTTTAGTTCACCAGTGTGTAGGCATATACAATAGATAGTTCATTTTGTTGGGGGAGGGCTGGTTCCTATTCTTTTTAATGGAAATAATTTTATTCCCTTACATAAATATATTTAGGAGTTAATTTTTACGCCTTATCCTATTATAAATAAAGGGCTTCCTTGATGGCTCAGTGGTAAAGAACACCCACATCCCAAACACCCCGCCAATGCAGGAGATATAGATTTGATCACAGAACCCACTCCAGTATTCTTTTTTTGGGGCGGGGGAGTGGGGTGGGGTGGGAAGGGGGTAGGCGGGCCATTTCTATTGGTCTTTCATTTGTCTATATTCATCCATCTTTGTTCTTTGGCCTGTGTGGGCCTCCCATCGCAGTGGCCTCTGTTGTCACAGAGTACAGGCTTCAGGTGCATGTGCTCCAGAGCTATGGCTCGGTAATTGGACACATCGGTCCAGCCACTGCACGGCACGTGGGATCTTCCCAGGCCAGGGATCGTGCGGCGCCTTGCACTGCAAGGCGGTGTCCTTACCCACTGGACCACCAGGGAAACCCCACTCCAGTATTCTTGTCTGGGAAATCCCATGGACAGAGGAGCCTGGTGGGCTACAGTCCATGGGTTTGGAAAAGAATTAGGATACAACTTAAAAATAACTGAACAACAATAGCAACATTATGAATGAAGCTGCTCTAAACATCTCACGAAGTGAATTGTTAGGTGCTCAGTTGTGTCCAACCCTTCATATGATTTTTCTCCTTTAGATTTGTTTACAGGATGAATTGGAAGGATTGATTTTCAAATATTGAATTATCCTTTTACTCCTGAAATAGCTCCACTTTATTGTGACATTATTTGCTTTATGAATTGTGAAATTCCATTGCTAATATTTTATTAAGGATATCTTTTTTTATGGTCATGAGGGTATCCACTTGTAAATTCATTATGTGATTTTTTTTTTCTTTGACATTTTGTTTTCAGTGCTCCCTTGGCCCTATAAAATTAAGTTGTTTTATATCCTCTCTTTATATTTTCTGAAGCATTTGTATAAAACAGGGGTTATTTCTTCCGTGAAATAATTTTGTACTGGGATTTTCTCTGTGAGAAATTTATTGACTATGGATTTAATTTCATAAAAAGATTTTCTAATTCTCTGTATCTGTTTTGGTAAGTTATGGTTTCTCAAGAATTTTTCATTTCGTTTAATTTTTTAAATTTATTAGTCATAAATTGAGTTTATCTCAGTATTGTTTCTAAGATTCTGTTTCCTTCCTGATAGTGTTAAATTTGTTTTTCTCAAACATTTTTAAGGTTTATCGATTTCTACTTTTTAAAATTTCATTATGATTATTATTTTTTACAGGGTTTTGTTCTTTACTGCCACACATTGACCTGAATCCACCATAGAATTTCTACTTCTTTTTAAAGAATCAAGTCTTGTCTTTGTTTATCCTTCCTAGAATTTTCGTATTTGCTACTTAATTTCGTATCTCTTATTTTTTCTTCCTTATACTTTGAGTTTATTTTGCTCTTCTCTCATTACCTTCTTGAAGTAAAAATACGGAAAATTAGTATTAACACTTTCATTTTGTGGTTTAGTCACTAAGTTGTGTCTGACTCTGTGAGACCATACAGAGTATAGCCCACCAGGCTCCCCAGTCCGTGAGATTTCCCAGGCAAGAATATTGGAGTGGGTTTCATCATCTTGAAAGTGAAAGTGGTTCAGTCGTGTGTCCAATTCTCCAGGCAAGAATACCGGAGTAGGGTAGCCTTTCCCTTCCCCAGGGGATCTTCCCATCCCAGGAATCAAACCCAGCTCTCCTGCACTTCAGGCAGATTCTTTGCCATCTGAACCACCAGGGAAGCCCAACAGTAGTGGAATGGGTAGCCTATCCCTTCTCCAGGAGATCTTCCTGACCCAGGATTTGAACCTGGGTTTCCTTCATTGCAGGCAGATTCTTTACCAGCTGAGCTACAAGGGAAGCCATCATCTTACCTAAGCATTTAATGCCAAAAATTTCCCTCTAGCCAGTGTTTAAGCTGTACTCCACACAGTTTAACAGTGACTTCAGCAGGCAGTGTCAGAAGGATGCCTTCTTGGAAAATAAGTCTCTGAATGCAGAGCACACTTACCATTTGCCTTCGGTGAGAGACAAAATAACACAGCAAATCAAAGTCACCAGAAGATGTGAAGGCAGTTAGCAAACCTGGGTGGCTGCTGTTTTGTCAGCATCGTCACTTGTGCTAGAAGCAGATTTGTTTACTCTTTAAATCCTGATTAATGAGAGAATATGTACCATATTTTGCATAATGGTCTGTCATTTTATTAATTTGATTTAGAAGTTTTCTGTACTTCTGTGAGTACATATGCAGAGGACAGTTGGGGGTAGAGCCAAGCAGACAAATATTCAGTCTTCCATTGCAAACCAGATGCTGCCTGACTGGAAGGGAAAAGTGTATAAATTGTTTGCCTAGTCCTTGCCAACAGCCTGATGTCCACCAGTGGAAGACAAATTGGTGCATCACATCAGAACTGATACTTTTGTTTTCAATCTTACCTTTTGTCTTACCCATCTCAGGGCTTTTAAGTATGTTTTTTCAACAAGAAAATTATCCCTGGTAAATTTGTTTCCAAACTTGGAAGTCCCAACATTTCCAATAAGAAATGCATGGTAGCTTATAGTTAGTAAAGCCTGTGTGCTTGAGGGTCTCTTGAGATTTTTGTTAATAGATAGTGGTATATGACAATGGGATCTGATTCTAAACACCTACTTTAAATAGAAATTATTCTAAATATATGCTGCAATTCCCTGTGAACTTAACTAAGGTATACTGATCATAATGGACTATAATAGGAGAAGGAACGAGGGAATTAATAGTTACAGAAAACATAGTCACTTTTTAACTTTAAAGCAGAGAACAGAATCTGTGCCAAGTACTATATTCTAAGCTGTTCCTGTATTTCCTAATTTATTCCTCATCAAAAGGAATTTGACCATTTAAGACCATTTAAGAAAAAAGCAATGAAACCAAGTTTCTGACAGAGTCAATATCTGCCATCAGCCAATAAGTACAAAATCGAAGATGCAAATCCAATTCTTTATTGCTCCAGAAATTGTATTAGCTTTTCCAAGTACACTGTATTATCTCTTTACCTTGCATCATAGGGCCAGGGACATTTTTATTATGTCAGACACTGTATGGATATATCTGATGTGTTATATTTGATTTTATTTAAATGTAATGCAGAAAAAATGATCTAAAATGAAACTTGTGAAATTCAAATAAAATTTTTCTCTGGTAGAAATATTTTTTCCTAAAAGATGTCTGTAGTGTTAAGACATCATAAAAGCTATTAAGGTACTAATGACATATTTTATGCTACATGGTTTTACTTTAATCAGGGATAATAAAATTTTTTCTCTTTTGTAAAAGATGGTGACCTAGACTTTTAAAATGACTCTTATGGTCTTTTGCATAATGGTCTGTCATTTTATTAATTTGATTTAGAAGTTTTCTGTACTTCTGTGAGTACATATGCAGAGGACAGTTGGGGTAGAGCCAAGCAGACAAATATTCAGTCTTCCATTGCAAACCAGATGCTGCCTGACTGGAAGGGAAAAGTGTATAAATTGTTTGCCTAGTCCTTGCCAACAGCCTGATGTCCACCAGTGGAAGACAAATTGGTGCATCACATCAGAACTGATACTTTTGTTTTCAATCTTACCTTTTGTCTTACCCATCTCAGGGCTTTTAAGTATGTTTTTTCAACAAGAAAATTATCCCTGGTAAATTTGTTTCCAAACTTGGAAGTCCCAACATTTCCAATAAGAAATGCATGGTAGCTTATAGTTAGTAAAGCCTGTGTGCTTGAGGGTCTCTTGAGATTTTTGTTAATAGATAGTGGTATATGACAATGGGATCTGATTCTAAACACCTACTTTAAATAGAAATTATTCTAAATATATGCTGCAATTCCCTGTGAACTTAACTAAGGTATACTGATCATAATGGACTATAATAGGAGAAGGAACGAGGGAATTAATAGTTACAGAAAACATAGTCACTTTTTAACTTTAAAGCAGAGAACAGAATCTGTGCCAAGTACTATATTCTAAGCTGTTCCTGTATTTCCTAATTTATTCCTCATCAAAAGGAATTTGACCATTTAAGACCATTTAAGAAAAAAGCAATGAAACCAAGTTTCTGACAGAGTCAATATCTGCCATCAGCCAATAAGTACAAAATCGAAGATGCAAATCCAATTCTTTATTGCTCCAGAAATTGTATTAGCTTTTCCAAGTACACTGTATTATCTCTTTACCTTGCATCATAGGGCCAGGGACATTTTTATTATGTCAGACACTGTATGGATATATCTGATGTGTTATATTTGATTTTATTTAAATGTAATGCAGAAAAAATGATCTAAAATGAAACTTGTGAAATTCAAATAAAATTTTTCTCTGGTAGAAATATTTTTTCCTAAAAGATGTCTGTAGTGTTAAGACATCATAAAAGCTATTAAGGTACTAATGACATATTTTATGCTACATGGTTTTACTTTAATCAGGGATAATTGAGAAATTTTATCTCTTTTGTAAAAGATGGTGACCTAGACTTTTAAAATGACTCTTATGGTCTTTTTGTTTCTTCCAAATTTTTATTTTTCAAAGTTTTACATTATCGGATGTATAATATTCTGAAATCATAATTCCCATAGTTATTTAGTAATAGGTTAGTTTTACTTTTAATGAATTCAGTATCCTAAGCATATCTTTTAGTTGGCTGAATTCTGTTTTTAAATGAAATAATTCCTAAAGGTTTATATATATAACTGTGTATCTATGTATCTATATACAGTCATGCATATAATTCCTAAACATTTCTTTGCATTATCTGAATTCTATTTTTAAATAGAATCTTATAGGACCATAGTGTGAGGTCACCACTGGGAAGACACTGATATAGTCAAGACATAGTGTCCATCGACACTCAAGTGCCTCACGTTGTTCCTATGCACTTTGCCAGTTTCTTCTGGTGGTGACCTATTACAGAACTATAGTTTAACATCACAACTAGAATATTGACATCAATAGTACTCAGATTACCCCACTTTTACTTGTACTCAGAAGTGTGTGTCTGCTTCTCTGTCTTAGGTTCTACACAATTTTGCCTCAGACCTTGAGGATTGTTTAATAAGTTGGTGTATGTCTCTTGCAAATCTTGGATATTGTCAGCAATTCTTTCTTTGAATACTTTTTAAGACCCATTTCCTTTCTCCTCTCTTTGAGACCAATATCATGAATTTTACCTATTCTTTCATTGTTCCATAGGTCCCTGAAGCTCTGTTATTTCATGTTAATCTTTAGGTCCTCTGGTCAGTCAAATTGGGTAATCTGGCTCCAGAAATTGTATTAGCTTTTCCAAGTACACTGTATTATCTCTTTATCTTGCATCATAGGGCCAGGGACATTTTTATTATGTCAGACACTGTATGGATATATCTGATGTGTTATATTTGATTTTATTTAAATGTAATGCAGAAAAAATGATCTAAAATGAAACTTGTGAAATTCAAATAAAATTTTTCTCTGGTAGAAATATTTTTTCCTAAAAGATGTCTGTAGTGTTAAGACATCATAAAAGCTATTAAGGTACTAATGACATATTTTATGCTACATGGTTTTACTTTAATCAGGGATAATTGAGAAATTTTATCTCTTTTGTAAAAGATGGTGACCTAGACTTTTAAAATGACTCTTATGGTCTTTTTGTTTCTTCCAAATTTTTATTTTTCAAAGTTTTACATTATCGGATGTATAATATTCTGAAATCATAATTCCCATAGTTATTTAGTAATAGGTTAGTTTTACTTTTAATGAATTCAGTATCCTAAGCATATCTTTTAGTTGGCTGAATTCTGTTTTTAAATGAAATAATTCCTAAAGGTTTATATATATAACTGTGTATCTATGTATCTATATACAGTCATGCATATAATTCCTAAACATTTCTTTGCATTATCTGAATTCTATTTTTAAATAGAATCTTATAGGACCATAGTGTGAGGTCACCACTGGGAAGACACTGATATAGTCAAGACATAGTGTCCATCGACACTCAAGTGCCTCACGTTGTTCCTATGCACTTTGCCAGTTTCTTCTGGTGGTGACCTATTACAGAACTATAGTTTAACATCACAACTAGAATATTGACATCAATAGTACTCAGATTACCCCACTTTTACTTGTACTCAGAAGTGTGTGTCTGCTTCTCTGTCTTAGGTTCTACACAATTTTGCCTCAGACCTTGAGGATTGTTTAATAAGTTGGTGTATGTCTCTTGCAAATCTTGGATATTGTCAGCAATTCTTTCTTTGAATACTTTTTAAGACCCATTTCCTTTCTCCTCTCTTTGAGACCAATATCATGAATTTTACCTATTCTTTCATTGTTCCATAGGTCCCTGAAGCTCTGTTATTTCATGTTAATCTTTAGGTCCTCTGGTCAGTCAAATTGGGTAATGTCTGTTGTCTCTGGGTTAGTTGGTTTGTTCTATGTTCCCTGCATTCTGGTATTTAGCACATCTATTACATTTTTATTTCAGTTACTGTGTTTTAAGTTCTCAAATGTTCATTTGATTCTTCTTCATGCTTTGAACTTACTTTCTGAGACCTAGTTTTTGATTTGTTTTAAGCATGCTTCTGCCTATGCCAGGAGCACTTTATGATGGCTGCTGGAAGCATTTGTCAAGGAACTTGACTCTCTGCATCTCAGTGGTGACATCCAACTGGTCTTCCTTTCATCCTGTTGGAGATTGGTCTGCTCTTGGTAATGTAACTTAAAAATATCAAAACCTGGGCATTCAGGGATTTATGTTATAAAAGCCTGGTTCTTATTTCAACCAGGTATTTTAGCTCGCCCCCTCTGAAATTGCTTTTGCAGGGGAAGAGTGGACTCTTAGTGCCAGAAGTGGGTAGACATTCAGATCTTGTACTTGGTCTCCCGTGATGCCCTAGGAGGGTGCTCCTTGTTGCTGTTCAGTGTGGGTAGGAGTTCTTGCTTCCTAGGGGGCTCCCATAATACCAGTATAGGTGGGAGGGGTAGGAGTGACTGGAGACTGCTCTCCACTGACACAGTGGACCAGGGTATCGGAGTAGTGTCTATTACTATTTATTATATCATTTCTCAGTTTGGACTTATGGATATTTAGATTATACTTTGGGTTATACAATTATTTACTATAATCTTAAATATTATTTTTAACCAATTATTTTTAACCAAAAATTCGTTTCCATTTCTGATTTATTACTTTAAATTTATATCATTTAACATTTAAGTTATAGTTTGCTGCTTTATTTTACTCTTTTTAGCTTTTATAATGTTTCTCAATTTTTCTTAGCTTATCGTGAAATATTAAGTGACCTGCTATGTGTTAGGTATTAATGGCATGATTTCGTTATAGATAGGGATGATATTCTGCTTCCTTTTTTTTTTTTCATTATAACAGTTTTGTATGAGATTCTACTCAAACCATTTTATTTATTTATTTATCTTTTGACAGGATTTTGTTGTTTTACTGCCATGCATCCTACCTGACTCCGCCAGAGGTATACATGTGTCCTCCCACCTCCCGAACTTCCCCCCATCTCCCTTCCCATCCCACTCCTCCAGATCGCCACACAGCCCCTGCTCAAACTTTTTCTGTTACACATTTGTAGGTGCAAGGATTATACTACACATTTAGAAGGAGGGGTGAGCAAGGATATTTATTGTACTTCACCACCCTAGGGTCCCCTCTGTTGTTTCCACTGTCTAATCAAAACTATGGCCTTAGCTTTCTGAGAACTTCCTCTACAATTCCTGACCTGCTGCAGCCCTCCTTCACCCTTAGCTGAATCTTCTCTTTCCTCTGCTTCCATCCATCCTGACCTGATCAATTTGGATTCTATACCAAATTGCAATATCCATACTAAATTGCAATGGCAATACCTCCTCATTAGTTTGTTGGTTTTTAGATGTCACAGGGCACAGACTCCCAGATAACTTTACTGTTTTCAAACATTCACAAATTTCCTTGAACTGTCATCCCAGTTGGTGCTTACTGCATGAATTTTCGGCTTTTACTGCTTTTCTTTTCTTTTCCTTTTTTGGAACGGACTGAGAAACTTTGCAGAGAATACATGATAATGATTTGGGTTCCGTGGATTGAAGGTTTGTCTCAAGGATTTGCTTTCCCTCTCCTTTCTCAAATGCAGTTTCTGATATTAAAGAGGTGGTGACCTGTTGTTTTAGCTGTTGTTAGTTTGTTTTCACCCAGTTAATTTAGGGTTCTATTTTATTCAAGTATAATTGACATATAACACTGAGTGCATTTAAGCTGCAAAACTTGTGGATTTGATCCATTTTTAGACTGCAATATAGTTACTATCATAGCATGAACTAACAGCTCCATTACACTGTAAGTATTTTTTGATGCCCTAGCTACCATATTTATTTTACTCTTTTAGCTTTTATAATGTTTCTCAATTTTAGCTTATCGTGAAATATTAAGTGACCTGCTATGTGTTAGGTATTAATGGCATGATTTCGTTATAGATAGGGATGATATTCTGCTTCCTTTTTTTTTTTTCATTATAACAGTTTTGTATGAGATTCTACTCAAACCATTTTATTTATTTATTTATCTTTTGACAGGATTTTGTTGTTTTACTGCCATGCATCCTACCTGACTCCGCCAGAGGTATACATGTGTCCTCCCACCTCCCGAACTTCCCCCCATCTCCCTTCCCATCCCACTCCTCCAGATCGCCACACAGCCCCTGCTCAAACTTTTTCTGTTACACATTTGTAGGTGCAAGGATTATACTACACATTTAGAAGGAGGGGTGTGCAAGGATATTTATTGTACTTCACCACCCTAGGGTCCCCTCTGTTGTTTCCACTGTCTAATCAAAACTATGGCCTTAGCTTTCTGAGAACTTCCTCTACAATTCCTGACCTGCTGCAGCCCTCCTTCACCCTTAGCTGAATCTTCTCTTTCCTCTGCTTCCATCCATCCTGACCTGATCAATTTGGATTCTATACCAAATTGCAATATCCATACTAAATTGCAATGGCAATACCTCCTCATTAGTTTGTTGGTTTTTAGATGTCACAGGGCACAGACTCCCAGATAACTTTACTGTTTTCAAACATTCACAAATTTCCTTGAACTGTCATCCCAGTTGGTGCTTACTGCATGAATTTTCGGCTTTTACTGCTTTTCTTTTCTTTTCCTTTTTTGGAACAGACTGAGAAACTTTGCAGAGAATACATGATAATGATTTGGGTTCCGTGGATTGAAGGTTTGTCTCAAGGATTTGCTTTCCCTCTCCTTTCTCAAATGCAGTTTCTGATATTAAAGAGGTGGTGACCTGTTGTTTTAGCTGTTGTTAGTTTGTTTTCACCCAGTTAATTTAGGGTTCTATTTTATTCAAGTATAATTGACATATAACACTGAGTGCATTTAAGCTGCAAAACTTGTGGATTTGATCCATTTTTAGACTGCAATATAGTTACTATCATAGCATGAACTAACAGCTCCATTACACTGTAAGTATTGTGTTTTCTGTGTGTTGGGAATAATTAAGACCTAGTCTCCTAGCAACTTTGCAATTTCTAATACAGTATTAGTGACCGTAATCATTGTGCTGTGCATCAACTCTCCAGAATTTATTTTTCTACTAGTTCCTGGTTTGTACCCTTAAACAAGATATTCTGAGGTTCTTGAAGTTACCTTTTCAGCTTAGTTATGTTTCTGAAAGAATTTCAAAAGATTCAAATAGCATGTTTATGTTCCCTATCTTCCTACTGTCCTAACTTGTTTATATTTAACTTAAAATTTTCACACTGCCTGTTGGGCTCACCACTGCCCCTCTGCCCTTATCACCCATACAGTTTCACATAGTATTTTCGTTACTTTAATTATCAACTCCATCATCTTTCTACCTATAACATTATTATCATATTTAATAAGAGAGGTTTCTAGGCTCAAACCTGATGTGATTAAGAAAATATAACCTATGTAGAAATTGTTTCATTCTTCAGATAAGATGTGTGATAAGCACCTTGAACAATTTGAGGAGATATGCAAAGAATATATAGAGACAATAGCATATTTATTTATTTGTTTATATTTTAGAGCTTTCTCCAAAATGAATGTGAGGAGGCAAGATTACAATAATTTTAATTAGGTTTCCCCTTTCACTGTCTTCAAATTTGCTTAAATCCTTGTAAATTTGGGTTAAGTAAAAAGAGAATGAAGTATAAAACCCCTTTATACTTGATATACCCAGCTTCTTCTCTGTTTCCTTTTTCTTCTTTGCTTTTTGCCTTCCTTCCCTTTGCATTTTTAGTTTCTTTTCTCTCCCTCTGTGGGGCTCTGAATTGAAAGAGGACCGTTGTAAGCATAAAGAAGCTTAAGCACATTGTTTTAGCTTGGAGCTAAGATGGTGTCTACAGGAAGGGGTGTGGGAGTGAAAAGCTTAAGCACATTGTTTCAGCTTGGAGCTAAGATGGCGCCTACAGGAAGGGACGTGGGAATGAAGGGAAGTTTAAGCACGTTGTTTAAAGAAGCTTAAGCACATGTTTGCAGCTAAGATGGCGCCTACAGGAAGAGACAGGGCATGATCTAAATTGTTAACTGATGGTCAAAATTTCTGATTGGTTCCCCTGGCTTCCGCACTCATGAATGATTGCTTGGCCTTTAACTTGATTGGTGTAATCTATAGAAAGTCCTGTGCAAAACCCCCTTCACTTGCCTGTAAAAGCTGTGGATCTTCTTCAATAAAGCGGAACTACTTCGATGGAACCCCTGTCGCGTCTGATTGTCCCCTGTCTGAGTCAGGGGGCTGGGGGGTGGACAGTCAAGATTTGCTTTTCTCCGAGATCTCCCGGTTCAGCTGGGGGCAATCCCACTGCCTTCCCTTTCTGCTGAAGGCCCCCGCATCCTTCTTTGTTTCTCATCTTGTTATAAAGAGCTTGACTGATACAAGATTTCAGATGCTTTAAATCTAGCAGAATATAACACTTAGGGGGAATAAAAAAATGCACTGGCTGACCAAATAGGTATCCAAATCTATTCTGGTGAACCAAGCCTTTTAAAAAATGAAATTCAACAGTATTGGATGTGAGAAAGCAAACTGAAGCATGAAGCCAACAGCACAAAGCTTAGGAAAAGAGTAAAAGGCCCTCAACAGCAGTGACTATAATTTCAGTCAACTTTTAAATGCTAAACTTGAACAATTTGAGGAGATATGCAAAGAATATATAGAGACAATAGCATATTTATTTATTTGTTTATATTTTAGAGCTTTCTCCAAAATGAATGTGAGGAGGCAAGATTACAATAATTTTAATTAGGTTTCCCCTTTCACTGTCTTCAAATTTGCTTAAATCCTTGTAAATTTGGGTTAAGTAAAAAGAGAATGAAGTATAAAACCCCTTTATACTTGATATACCCAGCTTCTTCTCTGTTTCCTTTTCTTCTTTGCTTTTTGCCTTCCTTCCCTTTGCATTTTTAGTTTCTTTTCTCTCCCTCTGTGGGGCTCTGAATTGAAAGAGGACCGTTGTAAGCATAAAGAAGCTTAAGCACATTGTTTTAGCTTGGAGCTAAGATGGTGTCTACAGGAAGGGGTGTGGGAGTGAAAAGCTTAAGCACATTGTTTCAGCTTGGAGCTAAGATGGCGCCTACAGGAAGGGACGTGGGAATGAAGGGAAGTTTAAGCACGTTGTTTAAAGAAGCTTAAGCACATGTTTGCAGCTAAGATGGCGCCTACAGGAAGAGACAGGGCATGATCTAAATTGTTAACTGATGGTCAAAATTTCTGATTGGTTCCCCTGGCTTCCGCACTCATGAATGATTGCTTGGCCTTTAACTTGATTGGTGTAATCTATAGAAAGTCCTGTGCAAAACCCCCTTCACTTGCCTGTAAAAGCTGTGGATCTTCTTCAATAAAGCGGAACTACTTCGATGGAACCCCTGTCGCGTCTGATTGTCCCCTGTCTGAGTCAGGGGGCTGGGGGGTGGACAGTCAAGATTTGCTTTTCTCCGAGATCTCCCGGTTCAGCTGGGGGCAATCCCACTGCCTTCCCTTTCTGCTGAAGGCCCCCGCATCCTTCTTTGTTTCTCATCTTGTTATAAAGAGCTTGACTGATACAAGATTTCAGATGCTTTAAATCTAGCAGAATATAACACTTAGGGGGAATAAAAAAATGCACTGGCTGACCAAATAGGTATCCAAATCTATTCTGGTGAACCAAGCCTTTTAAAAAATGAAATTCAACAGTATTGGATGTGAGAAAGCAAACTGAAGCATGAAGCCAACAGCACAAAGCTTAGGAAAAGAGTAAAAGGCCCTCAACAGCAGTGTTTTAGTCAGTAGTGACTATAATTTCAGTCAACAATATGAAATGATCACTAAAGTGCTAAACACCTGAGCCTGCATTGATTACAGGAGAAATTAAGGGGGGGAAAAACAGCACTCTTTTGTCTAGAATGAGACTGTAATATTCTTTTTTCAGTGAAGGCATAATCTAAGTATTATGTTTATATTTAGTGCTTCACTTTAACAGGATTCTATCTTGCCAGATGTGTTTCAGTCAGAGACACAAGAATGTTCAAGATGCTCAAAACCTTTCAAATGTGAATTAATACCTATTCCCAGATGGCTGAGTAGTAAAGAATCTGCCTGCCAGTGCAGGAAATGCAGGGGACACAGGTTCAATCCCTGGGTCAGGAAGATCCTCTTGAGGAAGAAATGGTAACCCACTTCATGTTCTTGTCAGAAAAATCTCATGGACATAGGAGCCTGGTGGGCTTCAGTCTTTTGGGTCACAAAGGGTTGAGAAAGACAAGATAGGAGTGCTTCCCTCATCTTGATAGTGTTATATGGAAAAATTATACAAGGTCCCCGGTGGAGGAATCACTGAGCATTGATTAATATGAGGGACAGTTCAGATAAATATAGGAGACTCATAAAAAACAGACAAAAGACAGTAAGAGCTGCCTCAGGGCTTTCTAAGGTATCTAAACCACATTATGATTATCACCTGGGACAAATGTTTATAGAATATTCTAAAGTTTCAAAGAAAATTATATATTTTAAAATCTCTTCAAGTTAGAATGTTTGTAATTTTATGAAAGTTCATTCCCAAAGAAATAACAAGTGTGATTCCCAACTTAAATTCAAGTAACATTTTCAATTTATATTAAATTTTAATTTGAATCCAATTTGTGAAAAATATTGAAAATATAATTTAGCCCCTATTTGTTTCTCATCTTGTTATAAAGAGCTTGACTGATACAAGATTTCAGATGCTTTAAATCTAGCAGAATATAACACTTAGGGGGAATAAAAAAATGCACTGGCTGACCAAATAGGTATCCAAATCTATTCTGGTGAACCAAGCCTTTTAAAAAATGAAATTCAACAGTATTGGATGTGAGAAAGCAAACTGAAGCATGAAGCCAACAGCACAAAGCTTAGGAAAAGAGTAAAAGGCCCTCAACAGCAGTGTTTTAGTCAGTAGTGACTATAATTTCAGTCAACAATATGAAATGATCACTAAAGTGCTAAACACCTGAGCCTGCATTGATTACAGGAGAAATTAAGGGGGGGAAAAACAGCACTCTTTTGTCTAGAATGAGACTGTAATATTCTTTTTTCAGTGAAGGCATAATCTAAGTATTATGTTTATATTTAGTGCTTCACTTTAACAGGATTCTATCTTGCCAGATGTGTTTCAGTCAGAGACACAAGAATGTTCAAGATGCTCAAAACCTTTCAAATGTGAATTAATACCTATTCCCAGATGGCTGAGTAGTAAAGAATCTGCCTGCCAGTGCAGGAAATGCAGGGGACACAGGTTCAATCCCTGGGTCAGGAAGATCCTCTTGAGGAAGAAATGGTAACCCACTTCATGTTCTTGTCAGAAAAATCTCATGGACATAGGAGCCTGGTGGGCTTCAGTCTTTTGGGTCACAAAGGGTTGAGAAAGACAAGATAGGAGTGCTTCCCTCATCTTGATAGTGTTATATGGAAAAATTACACAAGGTCCCCAGTGGAGGAATCACTGAGCATTGATTAATATGAGGGACAGTTCAGATAAATATAGGAGACTCATAAAAAACAGACAAAAGACAGTAAGAGCTGCCTCAGGGCTTTCTAAGGTATCTAAACCACATTATGATTATCACCTGGGACAAATGTTTATAGAATATTCTAAAGTTTCAAAGAAAATTATATATTTTAAAATCTCTTCAAGTTAGAATGTTTGTAATTTTATGAAAGTTCATTCCCAAAGAAATAACAAGTGTGATTCCCAACTTAAATTCAAGTAACATTTTCAATTTATATTAAATTTTAATTTGAATCCAATTTGTGAAAAATATTGAAAATATAATTTAGCCCCTATTTGCATTCAACTCTAATGAGGAATTAAACTTAAAATGTAATTCCTGCTGTTGCTGTTGCTAGACTGCTTTAGTCATGTCTGACTTTTTGCAACCCCATGGACCAAAGCCTTCCAGGCTCCTCTGTCGATGGTATTCTCCAGGCAAGAATACTAGAATGGGTTTCCATTCCCTCCTTTCAGGCACCTTCCTGTCCCAGGGATTAAATATGTGCCTCTTTATATCTCCTGCCTTGGCAGGGAGATTCTTTACTATTGGTGCCACCTGGGAAGCTCAAAGTAAAAGATAATCTTACTCAATTGATACAAAGACCAAATGATTAAATAGCTTAAGGGATAAACAAGGCAAGAATAAGGCAATATAATGATGATGGTTTACCTGAAGAAACCACCACCCCAAGTTCTGAAAGTATGACTCAATTTTCATTCACAGGTGAAGAGCATAGGTAAACTTTCTCAAACATGGACCATGAACTCTTTTTGAAAAATAACTAAGTTTAAATGAAAGTTGTCATTTCACTGAAGACAGAGATATTCTTATTCCTTAAGTATAGCCAATAACCGCTGGTTATCATATAAAGCAAACATAAGAAGGCATTGAAAGATGGAGAGAAGGCAGACTGGTTAGAACCATAGGATCCAAATGATGACAGGATGGTGACTTCTCCAGGTTTTCTTTTATCTCAAATGGACATAGGAGCCTGGTGGGCCCTTGGGGCAGTCTTTTGGGTCACAAAGGGTGGAGGAAGACAAGATAGGAGTGCCTCGCTCATCTTTGTAGTGTTATATGGAAAAATAACACAAGGTCCCCAGTGGAGGAATCACTGAGCATTGATTAATATGAGGGACAGTTCAGATAAATATAGGAGACTCATAAAAAACAGACAAAAGACAGTAAGAGCTGCCTCAGGGCTTTCTAAGGTATCTAAACCACATTATGATTATCACCTGGGACAAATGTTTATAGAATATTCTAAAGTTTCAAAGAAAATTATATATTTTAAAATCTCTTCAAGTTAGAATGTTTGTAATTTTATGAAAGTTCATTCCCAAAGAAATAACAAGTGTGATTCCCAACTTAAATTCAAGTAACATTTTCAATTTATATTAAATTTTAATTTGAATCCAATTTGTGAAAAATATTGAAAATATAATTTAGCCCCTATTTGCATTCAACTCTAATGAGGAATTAAACTTAAAATGTAATTCCTGCTGTTGCTGTTGCTAGACTGCTTTAGTCATGTCTGACTTTTTGCAACCCCATGGACCAAAGCCTTCCAGGCTCCTCTGTCGATGGTATTCTCCAGGCAAGAATACTAGAATGGGTTTCCATTCCTCCTTTCAGGCACCTTCCTGTCCCAGGGATTAAATATGTGCCTCTTTATATCTCCTGCCTTGGCAGGGAGATTCTTTACTATTGGTGCCACCTGGGAAGCTCAAAGTAAAAGATAATCTTACTCAATTGATACAAAGACCAAATGATTAAATAGCTTAAGGGATAAACAAGGCAAGAATAAGGCAATATAATGATGATGGTTTACCTGAAGAAACCACCACCCCAAGTTCTGAAAGTATGACTCAATTTTCATTCACAGGTGAAGAGCATAGGTAAACTTTCTCAAACATGGACCATGAACTCTTTTTGAAAAATAACTAAGTTTAAATGAAAGTTGTCATTTCACTGAAGACAGAGATATTCTTATTCCTTAAGTATAGCCAATAACCGCTGGTTATCATATAAAGCAAACATAAGAAGGCATTGAAAGATGGAGAGAAGGCAGACTGGTTAGAACCATAGGATCCAAATGATGACAGGATGGTGACTTCTCCAGGTTTTCTTTTTTATCTCAAATATTCCAGATGTGGAGCTGAAGAAGGCAGAAACTTACAAATGCCAACAAATGCATATAAAAATTGCCTCAACAGGTTGTCCCTAGTAAATAGATTAGGAAAGGGACAGGCTAGAAAGACAGAAAGCTTTTAAACAACAGCTACTCAACTCCAGCCAAACACCACAGAAAAAACTATGACCCCCCACCCCACAGGTCCACACTAGCCAAGACCAGGTGTGAAGCCCAGACTTTCACCACCATTATTCTGGAGCTAGGACCTCCAAGCTTCCGAACCTATCAGAGAGATCCAAGAGCCAGGAGTTCATTCTTGTCAGCAGAAAGTAGCACTCTCTCTACTTCCAGTAACAGTGGAAGCCTTGAAAGCCTGGAATACAAGGGAAAAAAGAGTGTTATTTGAGATGTTCAAAGAAGTACAATTTCGTCCAGGCATTTTACATTGAGCAAATGTAATTCTCAAATACCAGGCTTCACAGACAGTCTACACACACAAGAAATAAGGAAGAAGAGACCACAAGTTTAGGAAAACAGGTGGCCTTTTGATGTTGGAAAATGCAAGGGGACATCCTTCACTATTGTTCCGGAAGGAATCCAGCCTGCTGACCCACTTAACCTTCTGTCCTAAAGAAGTATAAGGAAATAAATTGTGTCTTTTAAAGCCATTAAGTTTGTGTGTGTGTGTGTGTTTTGTAGCAGAGATAGAAAATGAATGCAAATTACATGAAATAAAAAGTTCCCACTTATATGTTTTCCATTAGCACTTCCAGACTGCATTTAATGGAGAATGCCCTTAAGAATCAAAGTAACTTTTAAAAGTCATTTGCATGAGAACAGAAATGGCCAATAAACATATATTCACACACAGAAGCAAAATTTGATGGTGATAAAAGAGACAGAATAGGAAGTGATGCCAGTAGTAAAGTGGCAAATGTTGATATCTGTTTCACTGGATAAAAAAGCCCTGATCTGTGTTTGCTGATTTTTGTGGTATGGAAACACTTCCATAACCAATGTCAAGCTGCTAACTTAAAGAGGTTCCTACTGGTAAAAGATGGGGGTAGTTGAGTGTTTTTGGAAATACGATTGTAATAAACCAAAGCACATCAAATGTGTTTTAATTCATTAAAAAGAAAAAAAAAAAAAAAACCCTCACCACTACTTAATTGATCGCCATTAGAGGATAGCATGGAGAAGGAAATGGCAACTTGATCCAGCTTTGCTTGCCTGGAAAATTCCATGGATGGAAAAGCTCTGGTGAGTTAGTCTATGAGACCTCAAATCTATGTGTATATATATATATATATATATACATATATATATATAGGTCTTCCCTGATGGCTCAGTGGTGAATAATCTGCCTGCATTGCGGGACACCTAAATTCCTTCCCTAGATTTGGAAGATCCCCCTGGGGGAGGGCGTGGCAACCTACTTCAGTATTCTTGCTTGGAGAATCTCAAGGACAGAGGAGCCTGGCTGGCTATAGCCCACGGGGTTGCAAGGGGTCAGACATGGCTGAAGCAACTTAATACAAAAATGCGTATAGACAATAACAAGGAATTAATTCACTCTGAAAACTTGTCCAAAAACAACGAAATGTGCATGCAAACATACACACAAGCAACTATTTTGCCTTTGCTATAAAATCAGAACTTTAGGGAAACAAAACTGTAGGTAAAGGTGCTACTGAAAGTAGGGGTCCAGCTGTTCACTGCTTAAAAGCCAATAAAAAATCCAGGTTGGTGGAAAGGAAAACCTGCTTTATGTTGGATGCCACCATCCTGGGGCAGAGGGAGGCCCACTCCTCCCAACCCTGACAGTCAGTGGGCAAGAGCTTTTATAGGCTACGGGTGAGAGCTACAGGAAACAGCACAGTCAGCCTTCCCTGGTCACGGGGCAGATCAACATCATCTTGATTGTTTTAGGTCAATAAACATATATTCACACACAGAAGCAAAATTTGATGGTGATAAAAGAGACAGAATAGGAAGTGATGCCAGTAGTAAAGTGGCAAATGTTGATATCTGTTTCACTGGATAAAAAAAGCCCTGATCTGTGTTTGCTGATTTTTGTGGTATGGAAACACTTCCATAACCAATGTCAAGCTGCTAACTTAAAGAGGTTCCTACTGGTAAAAGATGGGGGTAGTTGAGTGTTTTTGGAAATACGATTGTAATAAACCAAAGCACATCAAATGTGTTTTAATTCATTAAAAAGAAAAAAAAAAAAAAAACCCTCACCACTACTTAATTGATCGCCATTAGAGGATAGCATGGAGAAGGAAATGGCAACTTGATCCAGCTTTGCTTGCCTGGAAAATTCCATGGATGGAAAAGCTCTGGTGAGTTAGTCTATGAGACCTCAAATCTATGTGTGTATATATATATATATATATACATATATATATATATATATAGGTCTTCCCTGATGGCTCAGTGGTGAATAATCTGCCTGCATTGCGGGACACCTAAATTCCTTCCCTAGATTTGGAAGATCCCCCTGGGGGAGGGCGTGGCAACCTACTTCAGTATTCTTGCTTGGAGAATCTCAAGGACAGAGGAGCCTGGCTGGCTATAGCCCACGGGGTTGCAAGGGGTCAGACATGGCTGAAGCAACTTAATACAAAAATGCGTATAGACAATAACAAGGAATTAATTCACTCTGAAAACTTGTCCAAAAACAACGAAATGTGCATGCAAACATACACACAAGCAACTATTTTGCCTTTGCTATAAAATCAGAACTTTAGGGAAACAAAACTGTAGGTAAAGGTGCTACTGAAAGTAAGGGTCCAGCTGTTCACTGCTTAAAAGCCAATAAAAAATCCAGGTTGGTGGAAAGGAAAACCTGCTTTATGTTGGATGCCACCATCCTGGGGCAGAGGGAGGCCCACTCCCTCCCCAACCCCCCTGACAGTCAGTGGGCAAGAGCTTTTATAGGCTACGGGTGAGAGCTACAGGGAAACAGCACAGTCAGCTCTGACAGTTGTCCTGAAACTGGTCACTGGTGGTCAGATCAACATCATCTTGATTGTTTTAAGCAATTATTCTTTAGTTCCAGGACTGGTTTGTTTCCATTTCTTGAGGCCAGTTCTCAGGATGGCAGCTTATATCATAACCTCAGTCTGGTTACCATGTAAACTTTTTGCCTGGTGGGGTTTTCAGCATCTATAAAACAGCTTCCAGGATATGGCTCAGGGTATTATCCTTGAGAAGGAACTAAATATCTTGGCTGTGAGTAATGACTACAGTATTATTAATTGACTTCCTATGACTGTTTTCCTTTTTTTTCTGATTTTCTTGCTTCTCTGGTTAAACTTATTTTTTGGTAAAAGTTTTTCCACAGACAAAAGGCAGGCAGGGGACGTGGAGGGCAAGGACGATAGGGTCTTGATCTGTTTCAAAAAGGGTTGATGTAAGAGTATCCAGCTTATATATATATAAAAAGGAATAATTCAATTAAAATATAAATGTGTGCAATGCCAAAGTAAATAAGGATCTAAACACCGATCACTAACCACTGCTGACAGTACAAAAAGAGGCAGTGTTGATATCGGTTACTTCCCAGAGAAAGCAGAGTGCCTCCTGTGAAATAGTCATGCAAATGTGAGATCTAACTGTGAATTTATGATAAATACAGAAGAGAGATAAGCATGCTAAATGATGCCAATGAAATGCAAGCAGCATGTAAAGACTATGGGAAACCCTTAGGACTAAATACATAAATAAATAAAATCTTGATTTAAAACAATAAATTATAAGATATGACAGAGTAATAGCTAAATTACAAGACTTAGACCAATTAGCTAATCAAAATATATGACTCTTGTTTGGATCTCAATGTGATCAAACATACTGTAAAAATAAAAAGAACAGTTGTAGGATGATTAATAAGATGTATATTTTGCCTACATATTTGGTGATATTTGAAATTTTTGTGGGGGAAAGGTGTGATGAAGAGAATTCTTCATAAAGCACTGTCATATTTTTAAAAGTAGCTATTGTGTTTAGAGCCCATCTAAATCCTCCCAACCCCTGACAGTCAGTGGGCAAGAGCTTTTATAGGCTACGGGTGAGAGCTACAGGGAAACAGCACAGTCAGCTCTGACAGTTGTCCTGAAACTGGTCACTGGTGGTCAGATCAACATCATCTTGATTGTTTTAAGCAATTATTCTTTAGTTCCAGCACTGGTTTGTTTCCATTTCTTGAGGCCAGTTCTCAGGATGGCAGCTTATATCATAACCTCAGTCTGGTCACCATGTAAACTTTTTGCCTGGTGGGGTTTTCAGCATCTATAAAACAGCTTCCAGGATATGGCTCAGGGTATTATCCTTGAGAAGGAACTAAATATCTTGGCTGTGAGTAATGACTACAGTATTATTAATTGACTTCCTATGACTGTTTTCCTTTTTTTTCTGATTTTCTTGCTTCTCTGGTTAAACTTATTTTTTGGTAAAAGTTTTTCCACAGACAAAAGGCAGGCAGGGGACGTGGAGGGCAAGGACGATAGGGTCTTGATCTGTTTCAAAAAGGGTTGATGTAAGAGTATCCAGCTTATATATATATAAAAAGGAATAATTCAATTAAAATATAAATGTGTGCAATGCCAAAGTAAATAAGGATCTAAACACCGATCACTAACCACTGCTGACAGTACAAAAAGAGGCAGTGTTGATATCGGTTACTTCCCAAAGAAAGCAGAGTGCCTCCTGTGAAATAGTCATGCAAATGTGAGATCTAACTGTGAATTTATGATAAATACAGAAGAGAGATAAGCATGTTAAATGATGCCAATGAAATGCAAGCAGCATGTAAAGACTATGGGAAACCCTTAGGACTAAATATATAAATAAATAAAATCTTGATTTAAAACAATAAATTATAAGATATGACAGAGTAATAGCTAAATTACAAGACTTAGACCAATTAGCTAATCAAAATATATGACTCTTGTTTGGATCTCAATGTGATCAAACATACTGTAAAAATAAAAAGAACAGTTGTAGGATGATTAATAAGATGTATATTTTGCCTACATATTTGGTGATATTTGAAATTTTTGTGGGGGAAAGGTGTGATGAAGAGAATTCTTCATAAAGCACTGTCATATTTTTAAAAGTAGCTATTGTGTTTAACATGTTATATGGTCAGGCCGTTTAAGATGGATGTTCTGTCTATCCCCTGCTCAACCAGTCCATACTTCACTCACACGACTATCCAACTCTCTTAATTATAGGGCTTAATCAGACATAAAAGACGTAAATTTGATCCTTAGGTTGGGAAGATCACCTGGAGAAGTTTATGGCAACCCACTCCAGTATTCTTGCCTGGAGAATCCCGTGGACAGAGGAGCCTGGTGGGCTACAATCCAAGGATTGAAAAGAGTCAGACAGGACTGAAGCAACTTAAGGACACATACAATCAGTAATTGTCTATGTGCATGCCCTCCTCTCCCAGCCACTGATTTCCCTGGTAACTGATGATCTTCCTTCTCATCAGAGTAGCAAAGATTGCCCCATATCTTGCCTGCCATTGGTCATACATGGATGTCATTCCAGGACGTTTTGCTGCAGGCTAGTAAGATTCCTTATCCAGTAAGTTGTTAAATGATTCTTTTTCTGTTGCTAGGCTCTTTCTTTGATCTGAAAGCAGGGCAACTTCAGGGTCTACAAGCCTGTAGAGTATAGCCCAACACACACACACACACACACACACACACACAGATATTTGTAGATGAAATACTATATGACATTTGTTTCAAAATAATTTCACGATGGGTGAGCTTGTGAGGTTATGAAGAAAGTTAAATCAATCATGCTTTGATAATTGTTGAAACTGAGCAAGGAGTACATAGAGACTCACATACAATTTTCTCAAATACTATTTTCTTTACTAGTGTGTAAGTTTGAAATATTCTATAATAAAATGACCTTCTGACTATGAAGTATAAACTTCTAGAATATAAGGTTAGTTAAGTTATTGTTTATATCAGATAATTCTGAAGAAAATTGAAACTAGATGTTTTGGTGGCATGAAACTGTGTACTTGTATAACCTCTTAAGGTTCTTTCTATTCTTGGCTGTACTTCAAGTATTTCAGAAAGTACCTCATAATCATCTAAGATTCTAAACTTCTTTTAACAATTTTAGTAGCAAAGAACTTTTTGCCATGGTGACTTTGTTTTCAGTATATCAGTGCAGTAAAGATAGCTGCACTTAAAACTACCCATTTTAGGTCACTGAACATACTACCTTTCTTTCATCTGATGGGTAGAGACCAAAATGATTTCAGTAGGACAAAAATCATAGATAGGTTTAGGTTTTAATAAGGAAAGTAACAGAACTCATAATACTAATTCATGATTGCTTTTGCTTTTTTATGTGGGAAGATAAATTTTGTTAAAATAATGGAAAAGATTCTTGATCTCAAGGTCAGTGATATGGCAATGTATCATTGATTTTGCAGCACTTAATTATAAAATGTATGTTTTTAGAGATAATGCAAATTACATTTATTCTTTATATATTTCTTAAGGAAGAAATACTATAATTATTTTGTCTGTACTTTTATATGGCTTAGAAAATACTAAGTTTAAAAATTTCATTTTTAACATACATGTAAAGTAAATGAGATCAAAGGAACATCTGTGTTCCAAATTAAGAAACAGAATGTTCCTAGTTCCTTTGAAACCCTTTGTGTACTCTTTCTTCCCATCCTTGGTGCATGCATACTTGCATGCTAAGTTAGTTCAGTTGTCTCCAACTCTTTGTGACCCCACAGACCACAGCATACCAGTCTTCTGTCCTTAACTGTCTCCTGGGGATAGTAAATTTCATGCTCATTGAGTCAGTGATGCTAACTAACCATCTCATTCTCTGCTGCCCTCTTCTCCTTTTGCCTCCCATCTTCCCCAGCATGAGAGCCTTTTCCAGCAAGTCTTCTCTTTTTATCAGGTGGACAAAGTATTGGAGCTTCAGCTTTAGCATCAGTTCTTCCAATGTATATTCAAGGTTGATTTCCCTTAGAATTGACTGGTTTGATCTCTTTGCACTCCAAGGGACTCTGCAAGAGTTTTCACCAGCACTACAGTTCAAAAGCATAAATTCTTCAGTGCTCAGCCTTCTTCATGTTCCACCTTTCACATTGATACATGACTACTAGAAACTTCACTAGTCTGATACAATTTTAGTAGCAAAGAACTTTTGCCATGGTGACTTTGTTTTCAGTATATCAGTGCAGTAAAGATAGCTGCACTTAAAACTACCCATTTTAGGTCACTGAACATACTACCTTTCTTTCATCTGATGGGTAGAGACCAAAATGATTTCAGTAGGACAAAAATCATAGATAGGTTTAGGTTTTAATAAGGAAAGTAACAGAACTCATAATACTAATTCATGATTGCTTTTGCTTTTTTATGTGGGAAGATAAATTTTGTTAAAATAATGGAAAAGATTCTTGATCTCAAGGTCAGTGATATGGCAATGTATCATTGATTTTGCAGCACTTAATTATAAAATGTATGTTTTTAGAGATAATGCAAATTACATTTATTCTTTATATATTTCTTAAGGAAGAAATACTATAATTATTTTGTCTGTACTTTTATATGGCTTAGAAAATACTAAGTTTAAAAATTTCATTTTTAACATACATGTAAAGTAAATGAGATCAAAGGAACATCTGTGTTCCAAATTAAGAAACAGAATGTTCCTAGTTCCTTTGAAACCCTTTGTGTACTCTTTCTTCCCATCCTTGGTGCATGCATACTTGCATGCTAAGTTAGTTCAGTTGTCTCCAACTCTTTGTGACCCCACAGACCACAGCATACCAGTCTTCTGTCCTTAACTGTCTCCTGGGGATAGTAAATTTCATGCTCATTGAGTCAGTGATGCTAACTAACCATCTCATTCTCTGCTGCCCTCTTCTCCTTTTGCCTCCCATCTTCCCCAGCATGAGAGCCTTTTCCAGCAAGTCTTCTCTTTTTATCAGGTGGACAAAGTATTGGAGCTTCAGCTTTAGCATCAGTTCTTCCAATGTATATTCAAGGTTGATTTCCCTTAGAATTGACTGGTTTGATCTCTTTGCACTCCAAGGGACTCTGCAAGAGTTTTCACCAGCACTACAGTTCAAAAGCATAAATTCTTCAGTGCTCAGCCTTCTTCATGTTCCACCTTTCACATTGATACATGACTACTAGAAAAGCCATAGCTTTGATTATATGGACCTTTGTCAGCAAAGTGATGTCTCTGCTTTTTAATACACTGTTTAGGTTTGTCAGAGCTTTCCTTCTAAGGAACAAAGATATTTTAACATCACGGCTTTAGTCACCATCTGCAGTGATTTTGAAATACCCAAAAAGAAAATCTGTCACTGCTGAAAATCTGCTTCCATTTTCCCCCATCTATTTGCCATGAAGTGAATGGCACTGGATGCCATGATCTTAGTTTTTTAATGTTGAGTTTTAGACAACTTTTTCACTCTCTTTCTTCACCCTCATCAAGAGGCTCTTTAGTTCCCGTTTACTTTCTGCCATTAAAGTGGTATCATCTGCTTATCTAAGGTTGTTGATATTTTCCTGGAAATCGTGATTCCAACCTGATTCATCCAGTCTGGCATTTAACATGATGTACTCTGCAGATAAGTTAAATAAACAGGGTGACAATATACAGCCTTGTCTTAATCCGTTACCAATTTTGAACCAGTCGGTTGTTCCATGTAAGTTTCTAACTGCTGCTTCTTGACCGACATCCATATTTCTCTGAAGACAGATAAGGTGGTCTGGTATTCCCATTGCTTTAAGAATTTTCCACAGTTTGTTGTGATTGAATCCCACCTCAAGAAACTAGGAAAATCTCAAACAGACGACCTTACCTTATGCTTAAAACAACTGGAGAAAGAAGAACAAAAACACCCCAAAGCCAGAAGAAGAAGGGAAAAATCAGAAGAACAACCTGGGGATAGTAAATTTCATGCTCATTGAGTCAGTGATGCTAACTAACCATCTCATTCTCTGCTGCCCTCTTCTCCTTTTGCCTCCCATCTTCCCCAGCATGAGAGCCTTTTCCAGCAAGTCTTCTCTTTTTATCAGGTGGACAAAGTATTGGAGCTTCAGCTTTAGCATCAGTTCTTCCAATGTATATTCAAGGTTGATTTCCCTTAGAATTGACTGGTTTGATCTCTTTGCACTCCAAGGGACTCTGCAAGAGTTTTCACCAGCACTACAGTTCAAAAGCATAAATTCTTCAGTGCTCAGCCTTCTTCATGTTCCACCTTTCACATTGATACATGACTACTAGAAAAGCCATAGCTTTGATTATATGGACCTTTGTCAGCAAAGTGATGTCTCTGCTTTTTAATACACTGTTTAGGTTTGTCAGAGCTTTCCTTCTAAGGAACAAAGATATTTTAACATCACGGCTTTAGTCACCATCTGCAGTGATTTTGAAATACCCAAAAAGAAAATCTGTCACTGCTGAAAATCTGCTTCCATTTTCCCCCATCTATTTGCCATGAAGTGAATGGCACTGGATGCCATGATCTTAGTTTTTTAATGTTGAGTTTTAGACAACTTTTTCACTCTCTTTCTTCACCCTCATCAAGAGGCTCTTTAGTTCCCGTTTACTTTCTGCCATTAAAGTGGTATCATCTGCTTATCTAAGGTTGTTGATATTTTCCTGGAAATCGTGATTCCAACCTGATTCATCCAGTCTGGCATTTAACATGATGTACTCTGCAGATAAGTTAAATAAACAGGGTGACAATATACAGCCTTGTCTTAATCCGTTACCAATTTTGAACCAGTCGGTTGTTCCATGTAAGTTTCTAACTGCTGCTTCTTGACCGACATCCATATTTCTCTGAAGACAGATAAGGTGGTCTGGTATTCCCATTGCTTTAAGAATTTTCCACAGTTTGTTGTGATTGAATCCCACCTCAAGAAACTAGGAAAATCTCAAACAGACGACCTTACCTTATGCTTAAAACAACTGGAGAAAGAAGAACAAAAACACCCCAAAGCCAGAAGAAGAAGGGAAATCATAAAGATCAGAGCAGAAATAAATGAGAAAGAAACAAAAGAAGCAATAGTAAACATAAATAAAAAAAAAAGCTGGTTCTTTGAAAAGGTCAATAAAATCGACACACCACTGGCCAGACTCACCAAGAAAAAGAGAGAGGAGAACCAGATCACCATAATCAAAAATGAAAAAGGAGAGATTACAACAGATAATGCAGAAATCCAAAGGATTCTAAGAGACTATTATGAACAACTCTATGGCAACAAACTGGACAACCTGGAAGAAATGGACAGTTTCTTAGAGAAGGTTAATCTCCCAAGACTCAACCAGGAAGAAATAGAAACTATGAACAAGCCAATCACAAGCTCAGAAATCGACCTTGTGATCAAAAATCTACCCAAAAATAAAAGCCAAGGGCCAGATGGTTTCACAAGTGAATTCTACCAAACATTTAAAGAAGAGCTAATGACTGTCCTTCTAAAACTCTTCCAAACAATTGCACAGGAAGGAACACTTCCAAACACATTCTATGAGGCCGCCATCACCCTGATACCAAAGCCAGGCAAAGACAACACAAAAAAAGAAAATTATAGGCCAATTTCACTGATGAATCTAGACACCAAAATCTTTAACAGAATCCTAGCAAACAGAATTCAACAACACATCAAAAGTCTCATTCATCACGATCAAGTTGGGTTCATTCCAGGCATGCAAGGATTCTTCAATATCCACAAATCAATCAATGTGATACACCATATCAACAAATTGAGAGACAAAAACCACATGATCATCTCGCAGAAAAAGCCGTTGACGAAGTACAGCATCCATTTATGATCAAAACTCTTCAAAAAATGGGCATAGAAGGAACTTATCTTAACATAGTGAAAGCCATATATGAGAAGACCACAGCGAACATTATCCTCAATGGTGAAAAACTGAAAGCATTCCCTCTAAGATCAGAAACAAGACAAGGGTGTCCACTTTCACCACTTTTATTCAACACAGTCCTGGAAGTTCTAGCAACAGCAATAAGAGAAGAGAAAGAAATCAAAGGAATCCAGATTGGAAAAGAAGAAGTCAAACTCTCTCTATTTGCAGATGACATGATATTATACATAGAAAATCCCAAAGACACTATTACAAAACTACTAGAGTTAAGCAGCAAATTCAACAAAGTTGTAGGATACAAAATCAATATACAGAAATCACTGGCATTCCTATACACAAACAATGAAAAATCAGAAAACCACATCAAAGAGGCAATCCCCTTCACCACTGCAACCAAAAGAATCAAATATCTAGGAATAAACCTACCCAAAGAAACAAAAGAACTGTACACAGAAAATTAGAAGACACTCATGAGAGACATTAAAGAAGACTTAAACAGATGGAGAAATATTCCATGTTCCTGGGTCGGAAGAATCAATATTGTGAAAATGAACAAGCCAATCACAAGCTCAGAAATCGACCTTGTGATCAAAAATCTACCAAAAATAAAAGCCAAGGGCCAGATGGTTTCACAAGTGAATTCTACCAAACATTTAAAGAAGAGCTAATGACTGTCCTTCTAAAACTCTTCCAAACAATTGCACAGGAAGGAACACTTCCAAACACATTCTATGAGGCCGCCATCACCCTGATACCAAAGCCAGGCAAAGACAACACAAAAAAAGAAAATTATAGGCCAATTTCACTGATGAATCTAGACGCCAAAATCTTTAACAGAATCCTAGCAAACAGAATTCAACAACACATCAAAAGTCTCATTCATCACGATCAAGTTGGGTTCATTCCAGGCATGCAAGGATTCTTCAATATCCACAAATCAATCAATGTGATACACCATATCAACAAATTGAGAGACAAAAACCACATGATCATCTCGCAGAAAAAGCCGTTGACGAAGTACAGCATCCATTTATGATCAAAACTCTTCAAAAAATGGGCATAGAAGGAACTTATCTTAACATAGTGAAAGCCATATATGAGAAGACCACAGCGAACATTATCCTCAATGGTGAAAAACTGAAAGCATTCCCTCTAAGATCAGAAACAAGACAAGGGTGTCCACTTTCACCACTTTTATTCAACACAGTCCTGGAAGTTCTAGCAACAGCAATAAGAGAAGAGAAAGAAATCAAAGGAATCCAGATTGGAAAAGAAGAAGTCAAACTCTCTCTATTTGCAGATGACATGATATTATACATAGAAAATCCCAAAGACACTATTACAAAACTACTAGAGTTAAGCAGCAAATTCAACAAAGTTGTAGGATACAAAATCAATATACAGAAATCACTGGCATTCCTATACACAAACAATGAAAAATCAGAAAACCACATCAAAGAGGCAATCCCCTTCACCACTGCAACCAAAAGAATCAAATATCTAGGAATAAACCTACCCAAAGAAACAAAAGAACTGTACACAGAAAATTAGAAGACACTCATGAGAGACATTAAAGAAGACTTAAACAGATGGAGAAATATTCCATGTTCCTGGGTCGGAAGAATCAATATTGTGAAAATGACCATGCTACCAAATGTCATAGATTCAATGCGATCCCTATCAAACATCCAATAACATTCTTCACAGAACTAGACCAAAGAATAACACAGTTCATATGGAAACACAAAAGACCTCGAATAGCCAAAGCAATCCTGAGGAAGAAGAATGGAGCTGGAGGGATCAGCCTCCCCAACATCAGACTCTACTACAAAGCAGCAGTCCTCAAGACAGTATGGTACTGGCACAAAAACAGAAATATGGAAGAATGAAACAAGATCTAGAACCCAGAGATAAACCCACACACCTATGGGTGCCTTATTGTTGACAAAGGAGGCAAACATATAAAATGGGACAAAGACAGCCTCTTTAACAAATGGTGCTGGGAAAATTGGACAGCTACATGCAAACAAATGAAGTTGGAACATACCCTGACACCATGCACAAAGATCAACTCAAAATGGATTAAAGACTTGCATGTAAGACCAGAAACCATCCAACTCTTAGAGGAGAATATAGGCAAAACCCTCAAGGGCATCAGTCAAAGCAAGATCTTCTCTGACCCACCTACTAGAATACTGGAACTGAAAAGAAAAGTGAGCACGTGGGACCTCATGAAAATTAAAAGCTTTTGTACAGCAAAAGAAATTACAAAAATGCTGAACAGACAGCCCACAGAGTGGGAGAAAATCATAGCAAATGAAACAACAGACAAAGAATTAATCTCCAAAATCTACAAGCAACTCAGACAACTCAGCACAGGAAAAACGAACAACCCAATCAAAAAATGGGAAAAGGACCTAAACAGACACCTCTCCAATGATGACATACAGATGGCCCAAAAGCACATGAAACGATGCTCAACTTCACTAATAATTAGAGAAATGCAAATCAAAACTACAATGAGATATCACCTCACACCCGTCAAAATGGCCATCATCCACAAATCAACAGACAATAAATGCTGGAGAGGGTGCGGAGAAAAGGGAACCCTCTTGCATTGCTGGTGGGAATGTAAATTGATAGAGCCTGTATGGAAGACAGTCTGTAGAGACATTAAAGAAGACTTAAACAGATGGAGAAATATTCCATGTTCCTGGGTCGGAAAATCGGAAACCATGCTACCAAATGTCATAGATTCAATGCGATCCCTATCAAACATCCAATAACATTCTTCACAGAACTAGACCAAAGAATAACACAGTTCATATGGAAACACAAAAGACCTCGAATAGCCAAAGCAATCCTGAGGAAGAAGAATGGAGCTGGAGGGATCAGCCTCCCCAACATCAGACTCTACTACAAAGCAACAGTCCTCAAGACAGTATGGTACTGGCACAAAAACAGAAATATGGAAGAATGAAACAAGATCTAGAACCCAGAGATAAACCCACACACCTATGGGTGCCTTATTGTTGACAAAGGAGGCAAACATATAAAATGGGACAAAGACAGCCTCTTTAACAAATGGTGCTGGGAAAATTGGACAGCTACATGCAAACAAATGAAGTTGGAACATATCCTGACACCATGCACAAAGATCAACTCAAAATGGATTAAAGACTTGCATGTAAGACCAGAAACCATCCAACTCTTAGAGGAGAATATAGGCAAAACCCTCAAGGGCATAAATCAAAGCAAGATCTTCTCTGACCCAACTACTAGAATACTGGAACTGAAAAGAAAAGTGAGCACGTGGGACCTCATGAAAATTAAAAGCTTTTGTACAGCAAAAGAAATTATAAAAATGCTGAACAGACAGCCCACAGAGTGGGAGAAAATCATAGCAAATGAAACAACAGACAAAGAATTAATCTCCAAAATCTACAAGCAACTCAGACAACTCAGCACAGGAAAAACGAACAACCCAATCAAAAAATGGGAAAAGGACCTAAACAGACACCTCTCCAATGATGACATACAGATGGCCCAAAAGCACATGAAACGATGCTCAACTTCACTAATAATTAGAGAAATGCAAATCAAAACTACTATGAGATATCACCTCACACCCGTCAAAATGGCCATCATCCACAAATCAACAGACAATAAATGCTGGAGAGGGTGCGGAGAAAAGGGAACCCTCTTGCATTGCTGGTGGGAATGTAAATTGATAGAGCCTGTATGGAAGACAGTCTGTAGATTCCTTAAAACACTAAAAATAGAAGCACCGTATGACCCAGCAATCCCACTCTTAGACTTATACCCTGATGAAATCAAATCTGAAAGAAGCACCTGTACCCCAGTTCATTGCAGCTCTCTATACAATAGCTAGAACATGGAAGGAACCTAGATGCCCATTGACGAATGAATGGATCCAAAAGCTCTGGTACATATATACAATGGAATACTACACAGCTGTAAAGAGAAATGCAGAAGAATCAGCCCTAATGAGGTGGCTGGATCTAGAACGTATCATAAAAAGTGAAGTCAGTCAGAAAGAGAAGGACAAATACAGTATATTAACACATATATATGGAATCTAGTAGGATGGTGATGATGGCACACACAGTGAGGCAACAGAAAGACAAACATGGACAGTGGACATATGGACATTGTGGGGAAGGAACAGAAGGTGGGAGGCGTAAAGGAAGTAGCATGAAGGCCTGTACTATCATAAGTGAAGAAAATAGCTCTAGTCATTGCTCTGTGAGAAAAGGGGATCCTTCTTGGGTGCTGTGTGATGGTTGGGAGGGGTGGGAAGGGGGGGATATACATATGACTAATCTGGGAACATATATATCTGTAAACAACAAAACTCTGTAAAAGTTAAAAACAAAATAAAGATTAAAAAGAAAAAAAAGGCTTTAGCATAGTCAACGAAGCACAAGTAGATGCATTTTTTGAATTCTCTTGCTTTTTCTATGATCCAGAGGATGTTGGAAATTTGATCTCTGGTTCTTCTGCCTTTTCTAAATCCAGCTTGTACATCTAGAAGTTCTTGGTTCATGTACTTTTGGAGCCTATCTTGAAGGATTTTGAGCATTACCTTGTTAGCATGTAAAATGAGTACAATTGTGTGGAAATTTGAACATTTTTGGCATTGCCCTTCTTTGGGATTGGAATAAAAATTGATATTTCCCATCCTATGGCCACTGTAGAGTTTTCCAAATTTGCTTGCATATTGAGTGTAGCATTTTAACAGCAGCATCTTTTAGGATTTTAAATCATTCAGTTGGAATTCTATCACCTGCAGTAGCTTTTTCGTAGTAACAGTTATGTCGACTTGATTTTACACTCTAGGTTGTCTTGCTTTAGATGAATGACCACATCATTGTGGTTATCTGGTCATTAAGACCTTTTTTTATATATAGTTCTTCTGTGTATTCTTGCCACTTCTTCTTAATCTCTTCTGCTTCTGTTAGGAATGAAGAAGGAAGTACTACTATTTTTGACAACATTGATGAACCTAAAGGGCATTATGCTTAAGTGGTAATAGCCAGACAGAAAAACACATATACTGCATAGTATTGCTTCTAATTAAAATCTTAAAAGAAAAATAAGTCATACTCATAGAAACAGACGTAATTGGTAGTTGTCAGGTGTGATGCTACAAGGAAATTGGGTCGAGGTTGTCAAGAGTACAAACTTTTAGTTATAAAGGAATAAGGTCTGAGGAACTAGAGTGTGACTATAATTGATACTATTGTATTGTATAATTGAAACTTGCCAAGAGAATTTAACTGTTTTCTCACCAAAAACAAAGGGTGAGTATGTGAAGTGATGGTTGTCTTAATTAACTCAGTTGTGGGAATCTTTTCACAATATATACATATATCATCATATTGTACACTTAAATATTCATTGTTAATGTATTGCATTGCCTTATATATAATAGCTTTAATATAAGTAAAGTTTTTTAATTTGTAGGAGCATACTCCAATTTTTTTCTTGTTCTCCTGAGATAGTCTGGCTCTTCTTAGCTGTTTCTCTTTCATATGAAAATTAAAACAGAACAAAATCCCCAGGGAAAGAAGTCTAAATATAATATAATTATGCTGACATTTGGATCAGAATATTACTTTTAATTAATTTGTTTTCTAAATCCAGCTTGTACATCTAGAAGTTCTTGGTTCATGTACTTTTGGAGCCTATCTTGAAGGATTTTGAGCATTACCTTGTTAGCATGTAAAATGAGTACAATTGTGTGGAAATTTGAACATTTTTGGCATTGCCCTTCTTTGGGATTGGAATAAAAATTGATATTTCCCATCCTATGGCCACTGTAGAGTTTTCCAAATTTGCTTGCATATTGAGTGTAGCATTTTAACAGCAGCATCTTTTAGGATTTTAAATCATTCAGTTGGAATTCCATCACCTGCAGTAGCTTTTTCGTAGTAACAGTTATGTCGACTTGATTTTACACTCTAGGTTGTCTTGCTTTAGATGAATGACCACATCATTGTGGTTATCTGGTCATTAAGACCTTTTTTTATATATAGTTCTTCTGTGTATTCTTGCCACTTCTTCTTAATCTCTTCTGCTTCTGTTAGGAATGAAGAAGGAAGTACTACTATTTGTGACAACATTGATGAACCTAAAGGGCATTATGCTTAAGTGGTAATAGCCAGACAGAAAAACACATATACTGCATAGTATTGCTTCTAATTAAAATCTTAAAAGAAAAATAAGTCATACTCATAGAAACAGACGTAATTGGTAGTTGTCAGGTGTGATGCTACAAGGAAATTGGGTCGAGGTTGTCAAGAGTACAAACTTTTAGTTATAAAGGAATAAGGTCTGAGGAACTAGAGTGTGACTATAATTGATACTATTGTATTGTATAATTGAAACTTGCCAAGAGAATTTAACTGTTTTCTCACCAAAAACAAAGGGTGAGTATGTGAAGTGATGGTTGTCTTAATTAACTCAGTTGTGGGAATCTTTTCACAATATATACATATATCATCATATTGTACACTTAAATATTCATTGTTAATGTATTGCATTGCCTTATATATAATAGCTTTAATATAAGTAAAGTTTTTTAATTTGTAGGAGCATACTCCAATTTTTTTCTTGTTCTCCTGAGATAGTCTGGCTCTTCTTAGCTGTTTCTCTTTCATATGAAAATTAAAACAGAACAAAATCCCCAGGGAAAGAAGTCTAAATATAATATAATTATGCTGACATTTGGATCAGAATATTACTTTTAATTAATTTGTTTTCAAAAATCCTTCAAAATAGTTTTTTTTTCACAAGTTTTATGCTTTCTTTTAGTTGGCTTTATTTCTGAGTACTTGTAACTTTGCTGTAATTATGGATAGCTACTTCCATTTTAATTGTATGTACTATATATTCATCACTGATGGATATAAATGCAACAAATATAAAATATTTTTCAAAAATAAAAATGAGTTATCTTATAAGTCTAATCCTCATTCATAGATCCTTACCAATTTTTATATAGGGAGTAATTTTCTCTGAAAATAGTGATCTTTTTCTCTAATTCTAGTTCTTATATCATTCATTTTCTATCCTTATATTTGTTTCCTAGGCAGGGCTTTCAGTACAATGCTTAAAAGTAGCAGTAAAAGTAACTGTCTATGTCTTATGTTCTTAAAGGGAATACTAACTTTTCACATTAAACACGATGATTGCTATGGGATTTCTTGCAAGTCCTTTTTTAAGATTATACTATTTCCTTCCATTGCTAGTTTTCTAGGAATGATGCCTATAGATGTTAAAACAGATATATAAATATTCTTTAGCAGCCTTTGGGATAATTTTACTGTATATTTTGTTTGATAATGTCTTATTTAGAGTTTTCAGCTATAGTTATAAATGTATGTTTTGCAGATATGTTAGACTTTTCTCCCTTATCTTTCTTCATTTGGTTCTGCTTTTTTAAAGGCTAAGATAGCAGCATCATAAACTATCTTGGAGTATTTTCTTCCTTTTCTGTGTTCTGTAAAGTCCTGTATAAGCTTGAATTGATCGGTTCTTAGAATACTGTCTGGTTTTGGTATTTTGCTTATAAGAAGATTTTAATTACTTTTTCAATTATTTCACTGGTTAAAAAATTCTACTAATCTATTACTTGTTTTTAAAAAAAATATTTTAATAGGTAGATAATTACAATATTGTGATTTTTTTGCTATCCACTGACATAAATTCGGTCATAGGCATACATTTCCCCTCCCTTTGGAACCACCCTTTGACCTCCTTCCCTACCTCGGCCCTCTAGGTTGTCTCAGAGCACTGGCTTTGGGTGCCCAGCTTGATACATCAAGCTTCCACTGGCTATCTAGTTTACATTTGTAATGTATATGTTTCAGTACTATTCTCTCAAATCATCCCATCCTCTCCTGCTCCCACTGAGTCCAAAAGTCTGTTTTCTGTGTCCTCTTGATGCATGGTGTACTTGTTTTGAATGTGAGCTAGAGTTTGGAGATGGTTGTCTGACTCCTATACTCAGTACCATTGCTTTTGTTGGTGGTGTTGGTGGTGGTAATGAGGTTCCTGCATTTCATATTCCTTCACATTTAACATTCTAATGAAGTGCTCTAACTGCAATGTATGCCTTTCCATATATATTTCTTTTTGTTGGTCCCTTGACATATTACATAATCAAAATTCATACTGGATTGCACAAAACCTCATAGAAGAGCATAATTAAGGTACAAACATATTTACTACAAAATGTGGAATAAGAAAGTAGACGATTTATTTTTCTGTTGATGGAGTTAAGCTTCATGATATTAAGCAAAACTAATGTTTAAGATAAATCTTAGTTGGGTTAGAATATATAACTTTGAATTAGAACATCTATAAATTGAAGCAACTGAAGTGCAAAACTGCCTGGTTAACACCTGCTGGGGGATAACTTGGTTGATATCGCGCAGATCTTTGGGTGCCTTTCCATAGCAATGGACAAAGGCCATGCTTATGACTGCTAATGTTGGTTTTTCTTTCCCCTAAAGGCTTTATCTGGCCATTGGAACCTTCATAGTTCACTTAGAGGACTGGCAGTGTCAGGAGATTAATGCTTCCTCTCCCTCTTGAGGTTCCCAACTAATGGTGGTTGATGTGTGAGCATCCCAGTTCTCTTTCTTTTCTGATGGTATAACTCTAAAGCAGTGGTCTCCAAACCCTGGTTCATGAATCACTACTGGCCCATGCCGGTTAGGAACTGGGTCACACAGCAGGTGGTGAGCAGTGGGTGAATAGCAAAGCTTCATCTGTTTTTACAGCCAGCCACATGGCTCTCATTACTGCCTAAGCTCCACCTCCTATCAGAACAATGGCAGCATTAGATTCTCATAGGAAGGCAAATCCTATGGTGAACTGAGCAAACAAGCATCTAGGTTGTATGCTCCTTATGAAAATCCCTAAGCCATCTCCCCCTGACCCTGATCCGTGGAAGAATCAGCTTCCATAAAACTCATCCTTGATGCCAAAACAGTTGGGGGCCGCTGCTCTAAAGTGATTGTTGTATCGTGGTTTCCAGAATTCTCATTTATTGGAGAAGGTCACCCATAGCATGTGTCCACAAGTTGACCCCATGAGCTGAGCCAGAGCATTTGAATGTTTCTCACTTCCATCCCTGTCCTAGGAATGTACATTCTAACCACCATTCCCATAGTGGGAACCATTTTCAGGGACTCAGCCATTTGAAAGAGCCCTGTGCTATTGAGACTACCTGTAGAGTATGTATGATTGAACCCTATTAAGGCCTCGCTATATGAACTTTTAAGATTCTGGTGGATGGGTAAGGAGATCTACCTGTCTTGTGGCCACCCAAGGCAACCTCCTGTGTGAGTTTCCTTGCTTATTAAATTTGTCAGCTACCAGTCTGGAGTGATCAGACTCTTTGGTCTCTCCTTGCCCTCTGTGTACAGGGTCAGTTTGTAAACCAACACCAGTGGGATTAAGCTATTGTCTCTGTAAGTAATAACTTGATATATGCATATGTGTTTTTGGCTGTCTCCCCATCTCTGTCTCATTTCCTCAATTACCTACCTGCAATTTCTGAACTTATATTCCCATTAAACTAGTTGTAGTTAAATATATTTTTCAATATCAGCTTATTTGGAAATTCCCACAAAGGCAGAAAATGGCCTATTAATGATAAGTAAGTAGGTCCTAAGGATATTTTCCTTTAACTGGACAACTGGCTGGCTGAAAGACCAAAATAATTTGATTGCTCATCCTCAGTGATGATAATATCTGAAATGTTTGCCATTACAATAATTAAGAATTTTCTCTGAAGTGAATTGAAATGGCATGCAGGTGTAAGAGGATACACTAATTTATGCCATACTGTTAGCATTTGAGTATTGTTGAAATAATATTAATTATATACAGCCTGTGAAATTTCAGAACATGAAGGAAAATTCTTAATGTTTTTCTACAAAAGACATTATAATATTTCTTAACATTAGAATTGTTATAAGGCCTATCAAATGAGATTATATATGTAAATGGGAAAATGTGGTGATAGATTTATTGAAAACATTCATTAAAAATTAGTATTAATATTGATGAAAATAATAGACTATCAAAGCTTACTGATCTAAATAGTGCTTTGATCCTTTATTTTTTTCTGACATACTTTTAAAAAAATATATGCTTATTTGTGAAGACAGTAAGGAGGCTATACTTTTGTGACTCTGGGATGTGTTTTCTTCTACACTTGACCCATTGAACAATATCAATTCAAACCATGATAGTTCACTTATAGATAGACCATTTTTCCAGTCAATATGTATTACAGACCTATAGGATGCAAGGTTGGTTGAATCTTTGGATGTGGAGGAAGAGGTACACTTGATTTTCAATTCAAGAGTACCATTGAGACCCTATTAAAAAAGCCTCGCTATATGAACTTTTAAGATTCTGGTGGATGGGTAAGGAGATCTACCTGTCTTGTGGCCACCCAAGGCAACCTCCTGTGTGAGTTTCCTTGCTTATTAAATTTGTCAGCTACCAGTCTGGAGTGATCAGACTCTTTGGTCTCTCCTTGCCCTCTGTGTACAGGGTCAGTTTGTAAACCAACACCAGTGGGATTAAGCTATTGTCTCTGTAAGTAATAACTTGATATATGCATATGTGTTTTTGGCTGTCTCCCCATCTCTGTCTCATTTCCTCAATTACCTACCTGCAATTTCTGAACTTATATTCCCATTAAACTAGTTGTAGTTAAATATATTTTTCAATATCAGCTTATTTGGAAATTCCCACAAAGGCAGAAAATGGCCTATTAATGATAAGTAAGTAGGTCCTAAGGATATTTTCCTTTAACTGGACAACTGGCTGGCTGAAAGACCAAAATAATTTGATTGCTCATCCTCAGTGATGATAATATCTGAAATGTTTGCCATTACAATAATTAAGAATTTTCTCTGAAGTGAATTGAAATGGCATGCAGGTGTAAGAGGATACACTAATTTATGCCATACTGTTAGCATTTGAGTATTGTTGAAATAATATTAATTATATACAGCCTGTGAAATTTCAGAACATGAAGGAAAATTCTTAATGTTTTTCTACAAAAGACATTATAATATTTCTTAACATTAGAATTGTTATAAGGCCTATCAAATGAGATTATATATGTAAATGGGAAAATGTGGTGATAGATTTATTGAAAACATTCATTAAAAATTAGTATTAATATTGATGAAAATAATAGACTATCAAAGCTTACTGATCTAAATAGTGCTTTGATCCTTTATTTTTTTCTGACATACTTTTAAAAAAATATATGCTTATTTGTGAAGACAGTAAGGAGGCTATACTTTTGTGACTCTGGGATGTGTTTTCTTCTACACTTGACCCATTGAACAATATCAATTCAAACCATGATAGTTCACTTATAGACAGACCATTTTTCCAGTCAATATGTATTACAGACCTATAGGATGCAAGGTTGGTTGAATCTTTGGATGTGGAGGAAGAGGTACAGAGGGTTTTCTGTAAAGATACAGGCAGATTTTCAACTTCAAGGAGGGTTTGAATTACGAACCTTTGTGTTGTTCAAGACTCAACTGAGTTCCAATAGATTTTCAGAAAAGTCAGTAAATTTTGGTGCTTGTTTATCATTTAATATCATGCTCATGCTTAATCACTCAGACATATCAAACTCTTTGTGTTGCTGTGAATTGTAGCTCACTAGACTCCTCTGTCCATGGGGTTTTCCAGGCAAGAATACTGTAGAGGGTAGCCATTCCTTTCTCCAGGGTATCATCCTGATCCAGGTATTGAACTCATGTCTCCCTCAATAGCAGGCAGATTCTTTACCACTGAGCAACCTGGTAATATAGATAGATTTAAGATAAAGAGCAAGTTTAGGAAGAAGGAATTCTATGACTTACTGTTAATACTGTGAGGTGTTAAATGAGAAAAAAAAAAGCATAGACTAATACAGATGGCAAGAATTGATATTTGTAAAGCAAGCAATACATCATTCCCTGAGCCCCACCAATTAGTTTCTGTCTAAAATAAGGGCTCATAAATTTACATGTGTATGAATAAATACCAAGTTGCTATAACTGCTTACCTCCAGAGTTTAAGCATGGAAGAGGTTTGAAGAGAAAACTTTAATATATTTATATATCTTTGCATTGGTTCAGTAGGCACAGGGAGGATATATTTTTTTGATAATTTAAAATATATTTACATTTAAGTATATTTTAAAATACATAAAAATATGTTTAAAAATATATAAAAATATATTTAAATTTTCTTAGTATATGGAAAGATTGCATCATTAGAATCATCCACATGCATAAAAAATAAACACTTATTTTTTTACTTTTCCAAATTTTATATTAAGAAAGTTAAACTTTAAGAAATCAAGAGGAAAGATCTTTTTCTCTAACATTCTTTTCCATGGCATTTTTTCTCCTTCAGTAGTTAAGACTGTTGCATTTAGAAATTCAAACAAAGTTCCATATATTGAACACTGATTTAAATACATGGCAGTAATCACTTCAGAAAATTATTCACTGGTAATAGATACCTTTCTAAGTGGCTTAGGGTATCATCAGTCTGGTCTTTCTTCAAAAACAAATGAACCATTTTTTTATTGATAAATATGATGAAAGAATGCAAAATACTTGTTTTGCTCCACATTACTTCAAAAATTCTTGAACTAGTGCAACCCACTAAAAGTAAATGAAATCATCAAAGTGCAAGGCTCTTATTTGTTGGTTACTATCTTAGATGATTGCCTTAAAGTAGTGAGCCACATCATTTAAGGAAGAAGATTTTTCCCAAGAAATTAGTCATTGTATATTCCATTAACATTTTTAGATCCCTACAAAGATAGGGATCTATCATCAAATACAGGTTTATGAAAAAAATGATAAAATTGATCTAAAATGAAGACAGTGGAATTGTTGACTTTTATATTGTTTTATTACCTTGCTTTAAAGAATCATTTAAAAATTCAATTAATAGTATATTTAGAGACATCTGTAGTCTCTGCAGAGAGAGTAAAGCAGCCTACTAACATACAATGTATTTTAATAGTTTAATTTGTAAATGAAGTCTCAGAAAACAGAAAGTTACATTGCTCTTTTTTTATTATTTTTTTTTTAAAGATTTTACAGAGTTTTGTTGTTCACAGACATGTATGTTCCCAGATCAGTCATATGCATATGCCAGGACACCACCACCCCCAAGCCAGTTCCCCCCCTCCCACCCCTCCAGACATTGCCTCAGGTGATTGTAGGTACTCCTATTCCCTTAGCACAATGACAATAGCTATCTTTTCCACACGTGTCATTATAGGTTACAATGTTACTTCCTCTATGCCTCCCTCTCAGTGTTTGTTATCCACAATGTCCTTATGTCTATTCTCTGTCTGTTTCTCCATGAGTTCACTGCATGTGTTATTATGACCATCTTACTAGATTCCATATATATGAGTTAGTATACTGTACTTGTCTTTCTCTTTTTGACTTACTTCATTTTTATGATAGGTTCTAGAGGTAGCCAAGGAAAAGGCTGATCCCTCCAACTCCATTCTTCTTCCTCAGGATTGCTTTGGCTATTCGAGGTCTTTTGTGTTTCCATATGAACTGTGTTATGCTTTGGTCTAGTTCTGTGAAGGATGTCATTGGTAGTTTGATCGGGATCACACTGAATCTGTAGATGAAATTTGGTTGTATGGTCATTTTCACAATATTGATTCTTCCGACCCAGGAACATGGAATATCTCTCCATCTGTTTAAGTCTTCTTTAATTTCTCTCATGAGTGTCTTGTAATTTTCTGTGTACAGTTCTTTTGTTTCTGTGGGTAGGTTTATTCCTAGATATTTGATTCTTTTGGTTGTAATGGTGAAGGGGATTGCCTCTTTGATGTGGTTTTCTGATTTTTCATTGTTTGTGTATAGGAATGCCAGTCATTTCTGTGTGTTGACTTTGTATCCTGCAACTTTGCTGAATTCATTGTTTAACTCTAGTAGCTTTGTAACCGTGTCTTTGGGATTTTCTATGTATAGTATCATGTCATCTGCAAAGAGAGAGCTTGACTTCTTCCTTTCCAATGCTTTGACTTAAAATGATAAATTGATCTAAAATGAAGACAGTGGAATTGTTGACTTTTATATTGTTTTATTACCTTGCTTTAAAGAAAAATAAAAGTATATTTAGAGACATCTGTAGTCTCTGCAGAGAGTAAAGCAGCCTACTAACATACAATGTATTTTAATAGTTTAATTTGTAAATGAAGTCTCAGAAAACAGAAAGTTACATTGCTCTTTTTTTATTATTTTTTTTTTAAAGATTTTACAGAGTTTTGTTGTTCACAGACATGTATGTTCCCAGATCAGTCATATGCATATGCCAGGACACCACCACCCCCAAGCCAGTTCCCTCCCACCCCTCCAGACATTGCCTCAGGTGATTGTAGGTACTCCTATTCCCTTAGCACAATGACAATAGCTATCTTTTCCACACGTGTCATTATAGGTTACAATGTTACTTCCTCTATGCCTCCCTCTCAGTGTTTGTTATCCACAATGTCCTTATGTCTATTCTCTGTCTGTTTCTCCATGAGTTCACTGCATGTGTTATTATGACCATCTTACTAGATTCCATATATATGAGTTAGTATACTGTACTTGTCTTTCTTTTTGACTTACTTCATTTTTATGATAGGTTCTAGAGGTAGCCAAGGAAAAGGCTGATCCCTCCAACTCCATTCTTCTTCCTCAGGATTGCTTTGGCTATTCGAGGTCTTTTGTGTTTCCATATGAACTGTGTTATGCTTTGGTCTAGTTCTGTGAAGGATGTCATTGGTAGTTTGATCGGGATCACACTGAATCTGTAGATGAAATTTGGTTGTATGGTCATTTTCACAATATTGATTCTTCCGACCCAGGAACATGGAATATCTCTCCATCTGTTTAAGTCTTCTTTAATTTCTCTCATGAGTGTCTTGTAATTTTCTGTGTACAGTTCTTTTGTTTCTGTGGGTAGGTTTATTCCTAGATATTTGATTCTTTTGGTTGTAATGGTGAAGGGGATTGCCTCTTTGATGTGGTTTTCTGATTTTTCATTGTTTGTGTATAGGAATGCCAGTCATTTCTGTGTGTTGACTTTGTATCCTGCAACTTTGCTGAATTCATTGTTTAACTCTAGTAGCTTTGTAACCGTGTCTTTGGGATTTTCTATGTATAGTATCATGTCATCTGCAAAGAGAGAGAGCTTGACTTCTTCCTTTCCAATCTGGATTCCTTTGATTTCTTTCCCTTCACTTATTGCTGTTGCTAGAACTTCCAGGACTATGTTGAATAGTAGTGATGAAAGTGGACACCCCTGTCTTTTTCCTGATCTTCGAGGGAATGCTTTCCGTTTTTCACCGTTGAGGATAATGTTCGCTGTGGGCTTCTCATATATGGCTTTCACTATGTTGAGATAGGTTCCTTTTATGCCCATTTTCTGAAGAGTTTTTATCATAAACGGATGTTGTACATTGTTGAAGACTTTTTCTGCACCTATTGAGATGATCATGTGGTTTTTGTCTCTCAATGTGTTGATATGGTGTATCACATTGAAGGATTTGCGGATATTGAAGAATCCTTGCATGCCTGGGATGAACCGACTTGATCATGATGTATGAGTTTTTTGATGTGTCATTGATTCTGTTTGCTAGGATTTTGTTGAGGATCTTGGCATCTAAGTTCATCAGTGAAATTGGCCTATAGTTTTCCTTTTTTGTGTTGTCTTTGCCTGGTTTGGGTATCAGGGTGATGGTGGCTTCATAGAATGTGTTTGGAAGTGTTCCTTCCTGTGCAATTTTTTGGAAGAGTTTTAGAAGGACAGGCACTAGATCTTCTTTAAATGTTTGGTAGAATTCGGCTGTGAAGCCATCTGGCCCTGGGCTTTTTTTTGGGGTAGATTTCATCACAAATTCGATTTCTGAGCTTGTGATTGGGTTGTTCAAAGTTTCTGTTTCTTCCTGGCTCAGTCTTGGGAGATTAATCTTCTCAAGAAACTGTCCATTTCTTCCAGATTGTCCAGTTTGTTGCCATAGAGTTGTTCATATAGTGTCTTGTAATTTTCTGTGTACAGTTCTTTTGTTTCTGTGGGTAGGTTTATTCCTAGATATTTGATTCTTTTGGTTGTAATGGTGAAGGGGATTGCCTCTTTGATGTGGTTTTCTGATTTTTCATTGTTTGTGTATAGGAATGCCAGTCATTTCTGTGTGTTGACTTTGTATCCTGCAACTTTGCTGAATTCATTGTTTAACTCTAGTAGCTTTGTAACCGTGTCTTTGGGATTTTCTATGTATAGTATCATGTCATCTGCAAAGAGAGAGAGCTTGACTTCTTCCTTTCCAATCTGGATTCCTTTGATTTCTTTCCCTTCACTTATTGCTGTTGCTAGAACTTCCAGGACTATGTTGAATAGTAGTGATGAAAGTGGACACCCCTGTCTTTTTCCTGATCTTCGAGGGAATGCTTTCCGTTTTTCACTGTTGAGGATAATGTTCACTGTGGGCTTCTCATATATGGCTTTCACTATGTTGAGATAGGTTCCTTTTATGCCCATTTTCTGAAGAGTTTTTATCATAAACGGATGTTGTACATTGTTGAAGACTTTTTCTGCACCTATTGAGATGATCATGTGGTTTTTGTCTCTCAATGTGTTGATATGGTGTATCACATTGAAGGATTTGCGGATATTGAAGAATCCTTGCATGCCTGGGATGAACCGACTTGATCATGATGTATGAGTTTTTTGATGTGTCATTGATTCTGTTTGCTAGGATTTTGTTGAGGATCTTGGCATCTAAGTTCATCAGTGAAATTGGCCTATAGTTTTCCTTTTTTGTGTTGTCTTTGCCTGGTTTGGGTATCAGGGTGATGGTGGCTTCATAGAATGTGTTTGGAAGTGTTCCTTCCTGTGCAATTTTTTGGAAGAGTTTTAGAAGGACAGACACTAGATCTTCTTTAAATGTTTGGTAGAATTCGGCTGTGAAGCCATCTGGCCCTGGGCTTTTTTTTGGGGTAGATTTCATCACAAATTCGATTTCTGAGCTTGTGATTGGGTTGTTCAAAGTTTCTGTTTCTTCCTGGCTCAGTCTTGGGAGATTAATCTTCTCCAAGAAACTGTCCATTTCTTCCAGATTGTCCAGTTTGTTGCCATAGAGTTGTTCATAATAGTCTCTTAGAATCCTTTGGATTTCTGCATGATCTGTTGTAATCTCTCCTTTTTCATTTTTGATTATGGTGATCTGGTTCTTCTCTCTCTTTCTCTTGATGAGTCTGGCCAGTGGCTTGAAATTTTGCTTACCTTTTCAAAGAACCAGCTTTTTGTTTTATTTATCTTTACTATTGTTTCTTTCATTTCTTTCTCATTTATTTCTGCTCTGATCCTTATGATTTCTCTTCTTCTGCTGGCTTTGGGGTGTTTTTTTCTTCTTTCTCCAATTGTTTTAAGCAGAGGATTAGGTCATCTGCTTCATATTTTCTTAGTTTCTTGAGGTGGGATTGTATTGCTATAAATTTCCCTCTTAGAACTGCTTTTGCGGTATCTCTTAGGTTTTGTACTGTCATGTGTTCATTGTCATTTTCTTCTAGGAATTTTTAGATTTCTCCTTTGGTTTCCTCAATGATCAGTTGGTTTTTTAGGTATGTATCGTTTAATCTCCATGTGTTTGTGTTTTTAGCGGTTTTTTTCCTGTAATTGATCTCTAGTCTCATTGCATTGTGGTCCGAGAAGATGGTTGATATAATTTCAGTTTTCTTGAATTGACTGTGGTTTGATTTGTGGACCAAGATGTAGTCTATCCTGGAGAATGTTCCGTGAACACTTGAGAAGAAAGTGTATTTTTCTGCTTTTGGATGGAACATCCCAAAGATATCAATGAGGTCCATCTTTTCTAGTGTGGCATTTAAGTTCATCAGTGAAATTGGCCTATAGTTTTCCTTTTTTGTGTTGTCTTTGCCTGGTTTGGGTATCAGGGTGATGGTGGCTTCATAGAATGTGTTTGGAAGTGTTCCTTCCTGTGCAATTTTTTGGAAGAGTTTTAGAAGGACAGGCACTAGATCTTCTTTAAATGTTTGGTAGAATTCGGCTGTGAAGCCATCTGGCCCTGGGCTTTTTTTTGGGGTAGATTTCATCACAAATTCGATTTCTGAGCTTGTGATTGGGTTGTTCAAAGTTTCTGTTTCTTCCTGGCTCAGTCTTGGGAGATTAATCTTCTCCAAGAAACTGTCCATTTCTTCCAGATTGTCCAGTTTGTTGCCATAGAGTTGTTCATAATAGTCTCTTAGAATCCTTTGGATTTCTGCATGATCTGTTGTAATCTCTCCTTTTTCATTTTTGATTATGGTGATCTGGTTCTTCTCTCTCTTTCTCTTGATGAGTCTGGCCAGTGGCTTGAAATTTTGCTTACCTTTTCAAAGAACCAGCTTTTTGTTTTATTTATCTTTACTATTGTTTCTTTCATTTCTTTCTCATTTATTTCTGCTCTGATCCTTATGATTTCTCTTCTTCTGCTGGCTTTGGGGTGTTTTTTTCTTCTTTCTCCAATTGTTTTAAGCAGAGGATTAGGTCATCTGCTTCATATTTTCTTAGTTTCTTGAGGTGGGATTGTATTGCTATAAATTTCCCTCTTAGAACTGCTTTTGCGGTATCTCTTAGGTTTTGTACTGTCATGTGTTCATTGTCATTTTCTTCTAGGAATTTTTAGATTTCTCCTTTGGTTTCCTCAATGATCAGTTGGTTTTTTAGGTATGTATCGTTTAATCTCCATGTGTTTGTGTTTTTAGCGGTTTTTTTCCTGTAATTGATCTCTAGTCTCATTGCATTGTGGTCCGAGAAGATGGTTGATATAATTTCAGTTTTCTTGAATTGACTGTGGTTTGATTTGTGGACCAAGATGTAGTCTATCCTGGAGAATGTTCCGTGAACACTTGAGAAGAAAGTGTATTTTTCTGCTTTTGGATGGAACATCCCAAAGATATCAATGAGGTCCATCTTTTCTAGTGTGGCATTTAAGGCTTGTGTTTCTTTATTAATTTTCTGTTTGGATGATCTATCCATTGGTGTGAGAGATGTGTTAAAGTCTTCTACTATTACTGTGTTATTGTTGATTTCTTTTATGTCTGAAAGTACCTGTCTTATGTACTGAGGAGCCCCTGTGTTGGGTGCGTAGATATTCATGACTGTTATGTCTTCCTCTTGGAAAGATCCCTTAATCATGATGTAGTGACCTGCCTTGTCTATTCGAATCTTCTTTACTTTTGAGGTCTATTTTGTCTGATATGAGGATTGCTACTCCAACTTTCTTTTGATTTGCATTTGCATGGAATATCTTTTTCCAGCCTTTCACTTTCAGTCTATGAATGTCTTTAGGTCTGAAGTGGGTCTCTTGTAAACAGCATATAAATGGGCCTTGCTTCTGGATCCATTCAGCCAGCCTGTGTCATTTGGTTGGAGCAGTTAGTCCATTTACATTCAAAGTAATTATTGATATGAATGTTCCTGTTGTCATCTTCTTAGAAATTTGGGGTTTGATTTGTAAGGCTTCTCCTACTCTATTTATTGGCTATATCAGGCCCTTTAACACTTGTTGTAGGGCTGGTTTTGTGGCACAGAATTCTTTTAGTTTTTGCTTGTCTGTGAAGCTTTTGACTTCTCCATCAATTCTGAATGAGATTCTTGCTGGGTAGAGAATTCTGGGTTGGAGATTATTCTCTTTTAGCCATTTTAATGTGTCTTGACATTCTCTTCTGGCCTGCAGGATTTCTGCTGAAAGATCTGCAGTTAGTTGTATGGGATTTCCTTTATATGTTATTTGTTGTTTGCTCCTAGCTGCTTTTAGTAATCTGTCTTTATATTTAGTCTGCGTTAGTTTGATTAGAATGTGCCTTGGTGTGTTTCTTCTGAGGTTTCTCCTGTATGGAACTCTTTGTGTTTCTTGGACTTGGTTGACAATTTCCTTTCCCATGCTGGGGAAGTTTTCAACTATAACCTCTTCAAGAATTTTTTTGTAGCCTTTCTTCCCCTCTTCTTCTTCTGGAACTCCTATAATTTAATGTTGGTGCGTTTGATATTGTTCCATAGGTCTGATGCTATCCCCAGTTCTTTGAATTCTTTGGGCTTTGTTCTCTTCTTCAGCACTTATTTCCACCATTCTGTCTTCCAGCTCACTTATCCGTTCTTCAGTCTCCAATACTCTACTATTGAGCCCTTCTATAGTATTTTTGAGTTCATCAATTGAGTTAGTTGTCTCCATTTGCATATTTTTCATTTCTTGCATGTCTCTTCTCAATGCACTAATTTCCTCTAATATTCTGTTTTTGGTGTTTTGCATCCTCATTATTATAGCTTTTCTGAACTCTCTTTCAGATAAATTGTCTATCTCCTCCTCTGTCATTTCAAGCTTTGTTTCTCTAGCGTGGTCCTTCATTTGTGCAGTGTTTCTCTGTGGTTTCATTATTTGGTTAGTTTTTTTTTTCTTCGTGTGTGTCTGTGTGTGTGGAGTTCTTTTTCCCCCACCAGGCTTCTTGGTTGAATTCTCCCTTCCTTTGGGTTTCTGTCCTTGTAGAAGGGTTCAGTGGTTTGTGACTTGGATGGTGTTGGGTCTTGTTTACAGGTGAATAATCTCTAGTGTTGTATGTTCTTTGATAGTGTGGGGTCTTGGAATCAGGGCTTCCGCTCCGAGGATCCTTTGATGATTGGTCAGGGGGTGTAGGTTCTATGTCTGGTTTTCTGTGGTGTTCCGTGATATTAGTTCAAATACTAGCATCTGAGGAATAAGAGGTGCATCCCTGTTCTTGTGAATTTAAAAGATTCTTGCTGGGTAGAGAATTCTGGGTTGGAGATTATTCTCTTTTAGCCATTTTAATGTGTCTTGACATTCTCTTCTGGCCTGCAGGATTTCTGCTGAAAGATCTGCAGTTAGTTGTATGGGATTTCCTTTATATGTTATTTGTTGTTTGCTCCTAGCTGCTTTTAGTAATCTGTCTTTATATTTAGTCTGCGTTAGTTTGATTAGAATGTGCCTTGGTGTGTTTCTTCTGAGGTTTCTCCTGTATGGAACTCTTTGTGTTTCTTGGACTTGGTTGACAATTTCCTTTCCCATGCTGGGGAAGTTTTCAACTATAACCTCTTCAAGAATTTTTTCGTAGCCTTTCTTCCCCTCTTCTTCTTCTGGAACTCCTATAATTTAATGTTGGTGCGTTTGATATTGTTCCATAGGTCTGATGCTATCCCCAGTTCTTTGAATTCTTTGGGCTTTGTTCTCTTCTTCAGCACTTATTTCCACCATTCTGTGTTCCAGCTCACTTATCCATTCTTCAGTCTCCAATACTCTACTATTGAGCCCTTCTATAGTATTTTTGAGTTCATCAATTGAGTTAGTTGTCTCCATTTGCATATTTTTCATTTCTTGCATGTCTCTTCTCAATGCACTAATTTCCTCTAATATTCTGTTTTTGGTGTTTTGCATCCTCATTATTATAGCTTTTCTGAACTCTCTTTCAGATAAATTGTCTATCTCCTCCTCTGTCATTTCAAGCTTTGTTTCTCTAGCGTGGTCCTTCATTTGTGCAGTGTTTCTCTGTGGTTTCATTATTTGGTTAGTTTTTTTTTTCTTCGTGTGTGTCTGTGTGTGTGGAGTTCTTTTTCCCCCACCAGGCTTCTTGGTTGAATTCTCCCTTCCTTTGGGTTTCTGTCCTTGTAGAAGGGTTCAGTGGTTTGTGACTTGGATGGTGTTGGGTCTTGTTTACAGGTGAATAATCTCTAGTGTTGTATGTTCTTTGATAGTGTGGGGTCTTGGAATCAGGGCTTCCGCTCCGAGGATCCTTTGATGATTGGTCAGGGGGTGTAGGTTCTATGTCTGGTTTTCTGTGGTGTTCCGTGATATTAGTTCAAATACTAGCATCTGAGGAATAAGAGGTGCATCCCTGATGGGTGACAGTTATAATAGCATGCAGATGTTTTCTAACATAATCGTAAAATATACATACATACACAGCAATACCCGCAACTGACCAGTTTTACAGAGATAAGGCACAGGAACTCTTTCTGGCAAACGACTCAATCAAAGATGATACTTGCCCGTTAAACTTTGGATTAATTAAAATAGTGCCTGAATAAATAGATCCAGCGCAAGGTCCTGGCTTTGATAATTACAATGAGAGCAATTTTTATTTAGAACATGTATTGGGGGTGACGAGGAGGAGAGTGTATGAGTAATGAGAAGGAATAGATTCGTCTTGGAAGGATTTTATAGGGTTAGGTAGCCAAGATTAGTGTGCTGTTTTGTTTAGTGCAGTTGGAAGAGAATAGTGGAGACAGGAAGATAGGAAATAATTTATCTAGAGGATATTGGGATATAGGAAAAGGTTTTACATTTAGAACATAGAGGGAGAAAGCAGTGGCAAAGAGGAAAGAGAATTAGAGGTTTCCAAGAATTAAAATAAAAAAAAAAGCAATAAAATAAAAGTCAAAAAAAGAAATTAAAAATTAAAAAGGGCAGAAAAAATTAATAAGAGACCAAAAACAAAGAAAAAAACACAAAAGACAAACAAACAAACAAAAAAGAAAAAATAGACAAAAAAAACCCCAAACACACAAAAACAAAAAAAAAACACAAAGAAAAAACCCAAACAGAATAAACAAACAAACAAACCCCCAAACCAGACCAATCTATCGAATAAACAAAATAGTCCACAACAAATAAACAAGCAAACAAACAAACAAAAAAGCTAAATACTGTTCCTGTTTTTTATCGTCTCATCTCCCTGTTGGAAACCAATCTGCTCTTGATGGTGGTGTCTTGATGGCGTAGTCTTTCCCTTTTAGCGCCGGTTGTATGGTTTCTGTTTTTGTGTTCAGCAAAACGAGGGCTTTGCTGCCAGATTGGGTGCTGGCCGGGGGGTGGGCTGATCCCAGTCCGTCCCGCGGGGGCCGCGGTGGGCGTAGTCCCGTGTTGGAGGGGGGGCGCCCCGGCTCTACCGCGCACCTTCCAGTAGTCTCCAATCTCTGCTCTTTCCCCAGGTTCCTCTGCTGCTGCTGCTGCTCTAGGGGTGCGTGGGCTCCTCTGCCCCTGGCACACGCGCACTGCCGGTTACGCATATAAGTCCCAAAGGCGGGCGCAAGCTTTCCCGTCCAGCTAGTGCCCGGTCCCTGGTCAGCAACCCGTGGGCGACTTCCGCTCTCCATTCAGCAAGCCCTCCAGTTGGAGTGGTTGAACTTACTGGCAGCGCGGCGGCGCGGCTTCTCCTTTGCTGGACCCGGAGGTCTGTGGCCAAGATTTTCTTTCAAAGAGGGACCTGCTGCCCAGAAGCATCCAGTGACTCAGCAAAAAACTACATTGCTCTTTTGATTGATTTAATTTGTTATCGCTTATCCATTTGAGATAGTGAAACTGGTATGTTATGCATAGGTAGACCAGCTTGTTCAAGAACTGTGTGTTAGGAAGGGCATCTTTGGAAGATTATTTGCTCTATTCTCTGTTCTAGTTTTCTTCCAACTTTTACAGTTCAGGTTACTTAATCCTCACATATAGTCCCAGGTCTATCCCCAGTCTAAGAGCAAAGTGTGTATTTACTGCCAAGGGTTGGAAATCTAGTTCAGGGACAGGTTTCAAATACCTTAAGTTGGTGAATCCCATGTGATATATGCTTTGCCAGTTGTCTGTACAGATTTTGTGCTCCTATGTTGTATCTGGCCTTCTGCTCAGTTTATGAGGCCATTACCTAGTATCCCAGTTTAAAAAAAAAAAAAAAATAACAACAACACCAACAAAAGAACTATGTCTTACTGTACTATATCCAACTTCATTAATATCTTGACAGTCTGTCCCCACTCTTGTGTTTCTCAAGGAACTCAAGCATTTTCATGAATTTACCAGAACTCCCAAAAAGTTACAGATGTCTGTCTTCTGTTGTCTCTTCTTCTATGTATAATTTACCTTCCTGTTAGGTCCTTTCTGTTTCCATGTCTCATCCATTACCTGGTTATCAAAATTCTTCTATGGTGTTCACTCATCTCCTAGTACCCTCTTGCTGAATCGTCCTCTCACTAACTTGTTTGAAACCATCACCTCTCAACAAATTTCAGAGATGATTTCATTATTTCCACATATTTCGCCATTTGAAAGTTCAATTTTCTTTTAACTTTAATTTGATATTCTATATTTGATAGCTTCTGTTAACTATATAGAATCAATCTAGGGTTATCAGCAGAGGCACCAAGAGCTAACAGGTACAAGAAGAGATGGCTTTTTTTCAACTGAGATGTGAATAGTGTTTAGACAGTGAGATTTTGGGTGTTTGCAGTTTTAAAACACTTGTGAACAGTCTTTAATTTTATTTTATTCCTAGATGTACTCTGATACCTGTTCTCTTATTCATCTCCATGGTACCAACACTGACCCTTATCTATCTTGTGCCTCTGTTTTAAAGTTTGTCTTGCTTCGATGGTAGTGTTGCTGTGGTTTAGTCACTAAATTCTGTCTGACACTTTTGACCCCATGAATAACCACTAAATTCTGAGCTCTCTTATAAAGATAGAAGGATATTGAGTTTCCAGTGACTCTCAAAATAGTGAAGACTAATAATAAAACTTAATGAATACATTTTTCTTTCTTTTATTTCCTCATGTATTTATTCATTTGTGTTATGTAATAAGTACTCAAAAATTTAAGCCTTAAAGTCAGAGATTTGTGGCATATTTTTACTCTTGATATTCTCACTTTATAAAAGAAATAAACTATTTTGTAAGCAAATAATGGGGATACAGTGTGCTCGGTACTAAGGGAGAAAGTAATGGTGTTGTTAACGGTGAGGCATGGACCCCATCAGAAGCACTGTCAATTCCAGAGACTGGAAATGGGGTAGAATTTGTGTACTCAGATGCTGATTCTACCTATTCCTTCAGGGTTTCTTTCATTGTATATCTCTTTCTTTTCACAACAAGGTATCAAAAAGTCTAGCTCAACTACTTGCCAATAAATACACATTTATATATGAAACTGAGAATAGAGAGGTATTGTTCACTCAAGATAGATTTAATTTTGTGTTCTCTGAAATTGCTTCCAGGGCAGATGTCTTCTGTTGTCTCTTCTTCTATGTATAATTTACCTTCCTGTTACGTCCTTTCTGTTTCCATGTCTCATCCATTACCTGGTTATCAAAATTCTTCTATGGTGTTCACTCATCTCCTAGTACCCTCTTGCTGAATCGTCCTCTCACTAACTTGTTTGAAACCATCACCTCTCAACAAATTTCAGAGATGATTTCATTATTTCCACATATTTCGCCATTTGAAAGTTCAATTTTCTTTTAACTTTAATTTGATATTCTATATTTGATAGCTTCTGTTAACTATATAGAATCAATCTAGGGTTATCAGCAGAGGCACCAAGAGCTAACAGGTACAAGAAGAGATGGCTTTTTCAACTGAGATGTGAATAGTGTTTAGACAGTGAGATTTTGGGTGTTTGCAGTTTTAAAACACTCGTGAACAGTCTTTAATTTTATTTTATTCCTAGATGTACTCTGATACCTGTTCTCTTATTCATCTCCATGGTACCAACACTGACCCTTATCTATCTTGTGCCTCTGTTTTAAAGTTTGTCTTGCTTCGATGGTAGTGTTGCTGTGGTTTAGTCACTAAATTCTGTCTGACACTTTTGACCCCATGAATAACCACTAAATTCTGAGCTCTCTTATAAAGATAGAAGGATATTGAGTTTCCAGTGACTCTCAAAATAGTGAAGACTAATAATAAAACTTAATGAATACATTTTTCTTTCTTTTATTTCCTCATGTATTTATTCATTTGTGTTATGTAATAAGTACTCAAAAATTTAAGCCTTAAAGTCAGAGATTTGTGGCATATTTTTACTCTTGATATTCTCACTTTATAAAAGAAAAAAAAACTATTTTGTAAGCAAATAATGGGGATACAGTGTGCTCGGTACTAAGGGAGAAAGTAATGGTGTTGTTAACGGTGAGGCATGGACCCCATCAGAAGCACTGTCAATTCCAGAGACTGGAAATGGGGTAGAATTTGTGTACTCAGATGCTGATTCTACCTATTCCTTCAGAGTTTCTTTCATTGTATATCTCTTTCTTTTCACAACAAGGTATCAAAAAAGTCTAGCTCAACTACTTGCCAATAAATACACATTTATATATGAAACTGAGAATAGAGAGGTATTGTTCACTCAAGATAGATTTAATTTTGTGTTCTCTGAAATTGCTTCCAGGGCAGATATCTCTTGTTTCCTTCCCTTGCGGTTCTTCTTTTTCTCTGCCTTTGCTTCTGTACCCTGATGTATACCTCAAGGTGCTGTGTATATAAATGTAGTGAAATAACAATCGTATAAGAATCCTGACTTGACCATTTGCTAGGTGTATTACTTTGGGTGAATCAGTCATTCTCAGCATATTTTTATTCATGTGTAAAATGAGTTAATGCCAAATTTTCAGCTTCATTATGCAATTAAGTAAGAATGCAGAGAATAGTACCTTGGAAACAGTAGAAACAAGCTAAGTTACCTAAATCTTTTTCTCCTATTCAACTGACTTACCAAAACAAATTTGAAACATATACCAGGACAATTAGCTGCAGTATTCAATGCATATATTATCTTTCAATTCAGTTGGACTACTTTAGGGACAATAATTGCAATCATAGAGTAAAAATAAAACTGGTGAGGGAAAGGTCAGAAAGTGATTCTGATGGCTTTTCCACACATAGGTAAAAACAACAAAAGCATGTGATAACAAAGTATGATTAAGCTTCACAATCTATAATGTGTGTGTTTCTCCTTTTTGGAAAGTGCAACTAAATAATGTGTTTTTTAGCCTTCACTGTCAGTTAATGACATCCTATGTGCTATCAATAAATAATTTAGGCTTATTGTTCCCATTATCGTACAAGCTAACTTTGGTATTGAGCACCTGTGCATAGGGCAAAAGCTCTGAGGAAGTCTAAGCAGATAGTAGCATAAACAATTCTCTTTAAAGGTGTGCAGAGATAGACTTTGCTGGAAAAACTGAAACTTGGGAGTCATTTATAGACAAAAAAGAAGGTAACTTTTCAGAGAAGCATGATAAAATTATTCCATGTGAAAAATCATAGGCAGAACAAAAAAAAATATGTATGTAAGAGGGAAGGAAGAGATAAAGAGATGAGAGAAAGGATGCTGAGGGGGGCCAGTTGGTGAATCAGTTCTGCCATTTGCTGACAGGTAGAATAAATTTGCCTTGAATTTTTGAAACAACCTCAGGAAACAGCCTTCTAATCCTTATGGAGTCTTACTAAGGCAACGAAGAGGCAAGCATGAGATACAAACTTAATTTTTATAAAAACTATGAAAACCAGTTAAACATTGGACAGATCAAAGGATCTGAGTCAGCTCAAGAATTTGACAAATTATTACATCCCTGCCTTTTACCTTATTATTATTATTTCATGTGATGAAAATGTAGCTTGACTAAGGACTCACGCTTGCTTCAAGGAGATCACTATTCTGTGAGACAGATATTCAGGTAAACACACATTGAAAGTCGTATGATATGTTTGGTACTAGAAGTAAGAACCATGTGACACACAAAAAAACAGAGATGATTTGTTCCAACTCCAGGACCATAGGAAACTTTCTGTGGATATGAAAAATAAATTCTGTTTTGATGGGATATATGGCATTAACCAAGTGTGTGTGTGAAGGTTTGTAGGCAGTGTAGGCACCATGAACAGAGTTTCAAAGACATAAGTGGTTATTGCTAGAGCCTGCACTAGAAGATTAGGGTAGACGTTGATAGAGGCTAGGATAGAAAAGACCTTGTAGCTATCTTTTCCACACGTGCCAGTATAGGTTTTGATGTTACTTCCTCTATGCCTCCCTCTCACTGTTTGTTCTCCACAATGTCCAATTGTCCATGTGGAAAAGATAGCTATTATCATTGTGCTAAGAGAATAGGAGTGCCTACAATCACTTGGTGCGGTGGTCCGGAGGGGTGGGGGTGGGGGAACTGGTTGGTGGGGGAGATATCCAGGGATATGCATATGAATGATCTGGGAACATACACGTTGATGAACAACAAAACTCTGTAAAATCTTTAAAATAAAGAAAAAAAAAAGTTAACACACTTGCAAAGAAACCAAAAAAAAAAAAGAAAGAAAGAAAGAAAAGACCTTGTAGGCAGAGATAAGGAAATTGGACAGAACAGGAAGCAGATTCTGCAGATCCAGAGTCAACTATATTCTAGAGACAGTCCCTTTTATTTAGTTCACATTGAATCCATCTTAAAAATTAGATATTTTATACTAAAGTCAGATAGTGGACTTCTCTTGCCAGTGCTTATATGGTAGCACCAATTCTTCATTATCTCATGGTGGTAGCCCCCTGGAGATGAGACGGTTTCTCCTCAGGGCTTACATTCTCTATTGTGCAATCATGGTACATCCTCATGCACAGTTTAAATATGCATTCACACTTATTTAGCTTTATTTTTATTTGACCCAAGTAGACATTTAACTTTTCTAGCTCTACTCTTGACATTGGTTATCTACATGAGTGTCTTATGCTATGGCATGACATTTCACTGGGGGAACATTAAGACTGGATTCACAGAAATGTCAGAATGGGAGTAAGAAACAGGCAAACAGGCTCCCTGGATTCATCAATGTGAGCTTTAACTAGACCTTGCTTTTATTCAGCAAATTTCAGTAATTTGTTGGATGTGAGGCAAAGAGAGGTTTCTAGAATGACCATCAGTTTTATGGTTTGGATGACTAGGTTAAGTAGGAGACCCATGACTAAGAGATAAACACAGAATTTGGGGATGAGAGGTAAATGTGTTCAATTTGGGAACACTGAGTTTGAAGTTCCTGGGGATGTCCCATGGGCCAGAGGAGCAATGAGATAGGAGGTTAGTGGACTGGACAATATTAGAAGTATAGTTTGGGGAGTTATAATTTCATAGGTAATATTTGAAACCAAAGAAATAAGTGGAGTCTTGGAACCAACAGTAGACCAAGGGGAAAATCTGAAAATGGAAAGAGGAAGATGAAAGCATGAAAAACTTAACTGAGGAGTGAATGGAAGATATCACTGATCCCCTAGAGTCAGTGAGATTAAACTGCTTTTGAGATGCTTGATCCAGAAAAGAAGGAAAATGACAAAATGATATCAAGAGTTAGATACAAGACCTAGTAGAGAAGGTTTTCATGGGATAAAAGACTTGAACATATTTTTCACATATCTCTGACGATATATTTATGGAAATAATTTGCATAGGTTTCAAAAAATAGAAGACCAGAGTAGTTCTAAATACAGTAAGGGACAACTCATTATCTTTATTGTTATTGCTACTTATCATTAAAGAAAGCCAATAAGATATGCATAGTATTCCAACTCTCTCTTACCTACTACACATATTTTTTTGCTGAGATATGACAGAGAGGTCACTGTCTTTAAAGGCAACACATTCTGTTCTTTCTCAGCTCTGTGTTTGTTTGTGTTTGTGTGTGTTAATCACTCACTTGTCTCTGACTCTGCCTGCTTAGATATGCCAAATGGGGACTGTGCATTCACACTTAATTTAAAGCTTTATTTTTATTTGACCCAAGTAGACATTTAACTTTTCTAGCTCTACTCTTGACATTGGTTATCTACATGAGTGTCTTATGCTGTGGCATGACATTTCACTGGGGGAACATTAAGACTGGATTCACAGAAATGTCAGAATGGGAGTAAGAAACAGGCAAACAGGCTCCCTGGATTCATCAATGTGAGCTTTAACTAGACCTTGCTTTTATTCAGCAAATTTCAGTAATTTGTTGGATGTGAGGCAAAGAGAGGTTTCTAGAATGACCATCAGTTTTATGGTTTGGATGACTAGGTTAAGTAGGAGACCCATGACTAAGAGATAAACACAGAATTTGGGGATGAGAGGTAAATGTGTTCAATTTGGGAACACTGAGTTTGAAGTTCCTGGGGATGTCCCATGGGCCAGAGGAGCAATGAGATAGGAGGTTAGTGGACTGGACAATATTAGAAGTATAGTTTGGGGAGTTATAATTTCATAGGTAATATTTGAAACCAAAGAAATAAGTGGAGTCTTGGAACCAACAGTAGAGTAAGGGGTAAATCTGAAAAATGGAAAGAGGAAGATGAAAGCATGAAAAACTTAACTGAGGAGTGAATGGAAGATATCACTGATCCCCTAGAGTCAGTGAGATTAAACTGCTTTTGAGATGCTTGATCCAGAAAAGAAGGAAAATGACAAAATGATATCAAGAGTTAGATACAAGACCTAGTAGAGAAGGTTTTCATGGGATAAAAGACTTGAACATATTTTTCACATATCTCTGACGATATATTTATGGAAATAATTTGCATAGGTTTCAAAAAATAGAAGACCAGAGTAGTTCTAAATACAGTAAGGGACAACTCATTATCTTTATTGTTATTGCTACTTATCATTAAAGAAAGCCAATAAGATATGCATAGTATTCCAACTCTCTCTTACCTACTACACATATTTTTTTGCTGAGATATGACAGAGAGGTCACTGTCTTTAAAGGCAACACATTCTGTTCTTTCTCAGCTCTGTGTTTGTTTGTGTTTGTGTGTGTTAATCACTCACTTGTCTCTGACTCTGTGCAACCAATGGACTGTAGCCTACCAGGCTCCTCTGTCCATGATTCTCCAAGCAAGAATACTGGAGTGGGTAGCTATTTCCTTCTCCAAGGATTCTTCCTGACACAGGGAGTCAACTCAGGTGTCCTGTATTCCAGGCAGATTCCTGTCTGAGCAACTATGGAACTTCGCCTCTTATTCTTCTTGGTGGTTGGTGGTTTAGTTACTAAGTCCTGTCCAACTCTTGTGACCTCATGGACTGTAACATGCCAGGATCCTCTGTCCATGGGATTTCCTAGGCACTAATACTGAGGTGGGCAGCCATTTCTTTCTCCAGGGGATCTTTCCAACCCAGGGATCAATTCCATTGTCCCATGTGTCTCCTGCATTATAGAAAAATTCTTTATCAACTGAGCAACCAGAAAAAGCCCATATAAGAAGGCCTATTCTTCTTAGGTTAATTCAAAACCTTCGTAGGTAATTCATATATTTCCATTTCTGTTTTCTGTTCTGCTTTTTGGAGCCACAAACAAGTAAGATGAATCTTTTGTAAGAAAATTATTTGGATATTTGAAAAATAACTTGCATGCTTCCTTGTTTATCTGACTCTTTCCTAAGCTAGATGAAAGTTTCTACACTTAACTCTTATTTGAGATGTTTTTAGATATCTTCTGCCTTTATTTCTCATTTCTGCTTCCTTTTAATTTATTCTGGCTTATCAATATATTTACTTGATGCTAGATTGTATATAATATACCAAGTTTGGTTTGTGTAGTGCAGAATAAAGTTGTTCTGCTTTGTTTCATCATAGGGAGATTACCGTTTATGTAAACTCCTCAGATTGACTACCCAGTGTAAGCAACCATCTGACACATCTAGCTCATTAATAAACTTGCAGTCACAGATAATTTTCCCATTAACTCATGCCAAGTATTTTTTATTCCTCCATAAACTTAGTTGTTTTTGAGCTTAAAAGCATAAATGTACATTTTATTTTCTTCATGTTATCCTAGGAATTTAGATCCTCACTGTCATATCAAACCTTGGGTTTGTCCCCTTATTATTTACTTTCTACCTTCTTTGTTGTCACCTGAAAATATGATAAGTATACTTTTATGTTTTCATCTAATTCATAAGATAACAATTATATTTTGATAGTTGAAAACAAGGCCAAAAATTTATAGATCCATAGGTTTGGAAGATCCCCAGGAGAAGGGAATGGCTACCTGCTCCATTATTCTTGCCTGGAGAATTCCATGGCTTGTCTGTAGCATTGCAAAGAGTTGGACATGACTCAGTGGCTTTCATTTTCACAGGAGATTTATCCCAAGGTTGAAATCAATGTCTTAATCAATATTCTTTATGATCACAAAGGCATTTATAAATGTACCTAATAATTCACATTTCAGAAAGCATCTTATTAACATGTATAAATACTTTATTCAAATGTCCAAGTGTTTTTTTAAGCTAGTTTCAGATTACCAAAAGAGGAATTAATGATTGTACAACAGATTTATTTTGGGTAAATCTTCATAGGTTCCTTAGGATTTCATGATTCTTGTCAAGTAATTTATATAATGCTTGCCTTTTCTAAGTGATTCATCATGGAATTTTCTGGAGTGAAGGCACAGTCCCAAGTTCACAGGCATTTTAGCTTAACAAACAGAGTAGAATATCTGGTTTGGAATGTATTAGCTGTGTCAAAGGTGAATATTTAAACTTTCAGTGTATAAAAAAGATAATAATGGGTGTTTCATAAGGTTATTATAGAGATATAAAGAGAATTTATACTCGGTCCAGGGACTAGCCTACCTTATGCATGGCATGTTAATTTTCTCACTTCCAGCAATGACATACTCAAGAGTAACTGATTGATACTATAGCCATTTAAGAAAAAAATGGACAAGTTTTGGGCTTTTGCTTTGTTTCATCATAGGGAGATTACCGTTTATGTAAACTCCTCAGATTGACTACCCAGTGTAAGCAACCATCTGACACATCTAGCTCATTAATAAACTTGCAGTCACAGATAATTTTCCCATTAACTCATGCCAAGTATTTTTTATTCCTCCATAAACTTAGTTGTTTTTGAGCTTAAAAGCATAAATGTACATTTTATTTTCTTCATGTTATCCTAGGAATTTAGATCCTCACTGTCATATCAAACCTTGGGTTTGTCCCCTTATTATTTACTTTCTACCTTCTTTGTTGTCACCTGAAAATATGATAAGTATACTTTTATGTTTTCATCTAATTCATAAGATAACAATTATATTTTGATAGTTGAAAACAAGGCCAAAAATTTATAGATCCATAGGTTCGGAAGATCCCCAGGAGAAGGGAATGGCTACCTGCTCCATTATTCTTGCCTGGAGAATTCCATGGCTTGTCTGTAGCATTGCAAAGAGTTGGACATGACTCAGTGGCTTTCATTTTCACAGGAGATTTATCCCAAGGTTGAAATCAATGTCTTAATCAATATTCTTTATGATCACAAAGGCATTTATAAATGTACCTAATAATTCACATTTCAGAAAGCATCTTATTAACATGTATAAATACTTTATTCAAATGTCCAAGTGTTTTTTTAAGCTAGTTTCAGATTACCAAAAGAGGAATTAATGATTGTACAACAGATTTATTTTGGGTAAATCTTCATAGGTTCCTTAGGATTTCATGATTCTTGTCAAGTAATTTATATAATGCTTGCCTTTTCTAAGTGATTCATCATGGAATTTTCTGGAGTGAAGGCACAGTCCCAAGTTCACAGGCATTTTAGCTTAACAAACAGAGTAGAATATCTGGTTTGGAATGTATTAGCTGTGTCAAAGGTGAATATTTAAACTTTCAGTGTATAAAAAAGATAATAATGGGTGTTTCATAAGGTTATTATAGAGATATAAAGAGAATTTATACTCGGTCCAGGGACTAGCCTACCTTATGCATGACATGTTAATTTTCTCACTTCCAGCAATGACATACTCAAGAGTAATGGCACTGAATATTCAGATTGATACTATAGCCATTTTTAAGATGAAAACAAAAACATTTAGAAAGTTTTATTCATTCATTCAATAATTATTGACTGCTTTCTAGGTTTGGGACTGTTACTCACTGCATATAATGAATTATGAGAAATATGCACAGATAGCCTGGGAACATAGACCAAAGCCACCCTCAAAGGCTAGAGAGTTAATTTTGAACACCAGTTTGCTTAGACTTGACATAGTGTTTTGATAACTCAGCAATTGTCTTTATTATAGACATAAATATTAACAATAAATCTAAATTTTTTCTGCTAAGTATAGTCTACAATAAAATAGCTTCTTATATTCAGCTTCAAAGGGTAATGTGTTGGGGTAGCAAAGTGTGACCCACTGAGATGTCAAAAAACCAACCTTAATGACTCATTAAGGATCATTTATAGTTAGCATATGAAGTTTGTGTAATTAGATGTAAGGTATTCATGGCATTTAAATGATTTGTTATTTTATGAAGTTAAGTGTTTTCCTTCTGACTAAAAATATTCTTTATTAAATTAAGAATTCATTTTTATAGTCTGATAATGTTAACTTGATCATAAATACAAAACTAGTGGAATTAAAATTAATGATGTTAATGTAATTTAAAATTTTCAAATTATGACCTTTTTATAAGGATGAATTTATTCTGTTCAAATCCTTTTGAATGAAAGAATGAATAATATTATACAAGCATAGAACAGTGTCAGGATAGGTAATCATTTAATAGTTGTATTTAACAGTGGTGACTAGAAAGATGACTAAAAATATAGTTTTCCTGAAAAATCTGTTTTGTTTTTGCTATTGATCAAAACATAAGTGTTTTTTCTTGAGAGAATTTTTGTTCATTTGAAATGAGACTCAAAAATAAAATGCTGGGGCTTCCCTGGTGGTCCAGTGGGTGGGGACACCGCCTTGCAGTGCAAGGGGCGCCGGTTTGGTCCCTGGCCTGGGAGGATCCCATGTGCCGTGGAGCGGCTGGACTGAGATATAAGAGATTATACTCGGTCCAGGGACTAGCCTACCTTATGCATGGCATGTTAATTTTCTCACTTCCAGCAATGACATACTCAAGAGTAATGGCACTGAATATTCAGATTGATACTATAGCCATTTTAAGATGAAAACAAAAACATTTAGAAAGTTTTATTCATTCATTCAATAATTATTGACTGCTTTCTAGGTTTGGGACTGTTACTCACTGCATATAATGAATTATGAGAAATATGCACAGATAGCCTGGGAACATAGACCAAAGCCACCCTCAAAGGCTAGAGAGTTAATTTTGAACACCAGTTTGCTTAGACTTGACATAGTGTTTTGATAACTCAGCAATTGTCTTTATTATAGACATAAATATTAACAATAAATCTAAATTTTTTCTGCTAAGTATAGTCTACAATAAAATAGCTTCTTATATTCAGCTTCAAAGGGTAATGTGTTGGGGTAGCAAAGTGTGACCCACTGAGATGTCAAAAAACCAACCTTAATGACTCATTAAGGATCATTTATAGTTAGCATATGAAGTTTGTGTAATTAGATGTAAGGTATTCATGGCATTTAAATGATTTGTTATTTTATGAAGTAAAGTGTTTTCCTTCTGACTAAAAATATTCTTTATTAAATTAAGAATTCATTTTTATAGTCTGATAATGTTAACTTGATCATAAATACAAAACTAGTGGAATTAAAATTAATGATGTTAATGTAATTTAAAATTTTCAAATTATGACCTTTTTATAAGGATGAATTTATTCTGTTCAAATCCTTTTGAATGAAAGAATGAATAATATTATACAAGTATAGAACAGTGTCAGGATAGGTAATCATTTAATAGTTGTATTTAACAGTGGTGACTAGAAAGATGACTAAAAATATAGTTTTCCTGAAAAATCTGTTTTGTTTTTGCTATTGATCAAAACATAAGTGTTTTTTCTTGAGAGAATTTTTGTTCATTTGAAATGAGACTCAAAAATAAAATGCTGGGGCTTCCCTGGTGGTCCAGTGGGTGGGGACACCGCCTTGCAGTGCAAGGGGCGCCGGTTTGGTCCCTGGCCTGGGAGGATCCCATGTGCCGTGGAGCGGCTGGACTGATGTGTCCAGCTACCGAGTCGGAGCTCTGGAGCGCATGCGCCCAGAGCCGGTGCTCTGCGACAACAGAGGCCACGGCGATGGGAGGCCCACGCGGGCCAAAGAACAAAGATGGATGAAAATGGACAAATGAAAGACCAATAGAAGTGTCCCGCCTGCTCCCCTCCCTCCCCACCCCTCCCACACCAAAATAAATAAATAAATAAATCTTTAAAAAAAAAAAATGCTAACACAGGACTTTTTACTTTGATAGGAAATGCACTGAATGCTTTATGTAAAGATACTATAGATCTTATATAGATCCATAAGGTATTTAGAAAACAGTAAACACCAAAGTAGATCTCCCACCTAAGTAGAATGACAGGTTGTTGATCTTACACACACATACAACAGACTATACAGAATTTCTAAAAATACTTCGATACTGGGTCAAATGATTAAAAGCAGAAGAGAAGCTGAGAATCTTTTCTTGAAAATTTGTTATAGTTTCACATAAGAAAAATGGGAGTCTTTAACCTTTTGGCCTGTTGCTGTATTCCTTATCTTATTCTACTCTTAGGTGATGAGAAGAGTTAATTTATCAGCTCTGGTGTTTGCAGAAACTCGCAGCTGTGCTGACAGAGGAAGTGGACTTGATTTTGTGCAGAATGTGATAACACAAGGCTTTGCAGATGAAAGTGGTAAATGCAGTAGGAAAAGAAGAAGAACATCTTTGATAGTCAGAGATTGTGGTCCTGGTTGGGTTGAATGGTGGACCAGCTAGAACTTGTCCTGGATCTTAATTGGGAGATGTAGACTAGTTAGATAAGCTCTCCATGCCTCTCTGACTGTCTAAGAAGCTATGAACATGAGGCAGTCAAGTGAAAATTGAGTATAAGAGGAGATTTGGGAACTGGTTAATCTTTGAATGTCCCTCACCAGTGCACACACAGGTTGATCACTGGAGAGAGGAAGTTCAAAATTTTGCTAAACATATTGGCCCATTAAGCTATAGAGATATTGGGGTGACCTCTCCAAAATAAAGCTGGGGCTTCCCTGGTGGTCCAGTGGGTGGGGACACCGCCTTGCAGTGCAAGGGGCGCCGGTTTGGTCCCTGGCCTGGGAGGATCCCATGTGCCGTGGAGCGGCTGGACTGATGTGTCCAGCTACCGAGTCGGAGCTCTGGAGCGCATGCGCCCAGAGCCGGTGCTCTGCGACAACAGAGGCCACGGCGATGGGAGGCCCACGCGGGCCAAAGAACAAAGATGGATGAAAATGGACAAATGAAAGACCAATAGAAGTGTCCCGCCTGCTCCCCTCCCTCCCCTCCCACACCAAAATAAATAAATAAATAAATCTTTAAAAAAAAAAATGCTAACACAGGACTTTTTACTTTGATAGGAAATGCACTGAATGCTTTATGTAAAGATACTATAGATCTTATATAGATCCATAAGGTATTTAGAAAACAGTAAACACCAAAGTAGATCTCCCACCTAAGTAGAATGACAGGTTGTTGATCTTACACACACATACAACAGACTATACAGAATTTCTAAAAATACTTCGATACTGGGTCAAATGATTAAAAGCAGAAGAGAAGCTGAGAATCTTTTCTTGAAAATTTGTTATAGTTTCACATAAGAAAAATGGGAGTCTTTAACCTTTTGGCCTGTTGCTGTATTCCTTATCTTATTCTACTCTTAGGTGATGAGAAGAGTTAATTTATCAGCTCTGGTGTTTGCAGAAACTCGCAGCTGTGCTGACAGAGGAAGTGGACTTGATTTTGTGCAGAATGTGATAACACAAGGCTTTGCAGATGAAAGTGGTAAATGCAGTAGGAAAAAGAAGAAGAACATCTTTGATAGTCAGAGATTGTGGTCCTGGTTGGGTTGAATGGTGGACCAGCTAGAACTTGTCCTGGATCTTAATTGGGAGATGTAGACTAGTTAGATAAGCTCTCCATGCCTCTCTGACTGTCTAAGAAGCTATGAACATGAGGCAGTCAAGTGAAAATTGAGTATAAGAGGAGATTTGGGAACTGGTTAATCTTTGAATGTCCCTCACCAGTGCACACACAGGTTGATCACTGGAGAGAGGAAGTTCAAAATTTTTGAGCCCATCTGCTAAACATATTGGCTGACCATTAAGCTATAGAGATATTGGGGGTGACCTCTCCAAAATAAAGCTTTAAGTTAAAATAGAAACCTTCTAGAATCCTACAGGAAAAAAATAAGCCATATTACTATCCTAAACCTATATATTTATTATCTATTTGACCTGTGCTCAGTAAGAAGCAGATAATCATGACAATCGCTTCCCTCGCTCATGAGTTTAGAAGAAAGCATGTAATACAGTTAAAGTAATTAGAGCAATGTCTGATACATAGTAACTTCTGTTTTTTCTTTTTAATGAAGGATGGTTGACTTGCAATGTTATATGTATATATCCTGCACATCATAATGATTTGATATTTGTATACATTACAAATTGATCACCACAATATGTGTCATAACCATCTGACACCATACAAAGTTATTATTATATTATTGACTATATTCCCTATGCTGTACTTTACATCTTCATGACATTTGTTTTGTGACTACAAGTTTATATCTCTTAATACCCTTCATCTATTTTGCTAATTCCTCACCTTCCTCCGCTCTGACAACCACCAGTTTGTTCTCTGTATCTATGAGTCTATTTCCGTTTTGTTTGTTCAGTTTTTCTGTTTTTCTTTTTTAGATTTCACCTATCAGTGGCATCCTATGATGTTTGCCTTTCTCTGTCTGACTTATTTCACATATCATAGATACTGAACATTCTACCCCAAACAGCAGAATGCACATAATTTTCAAGTGCACATAGAACATCCTCCAGGATAAATCGCATGTTTGGCCACAAAACAAATTTCAAAAATTTAAGAAGATTGAAATGATTATCAAGCATCTTTTCCAACCATAACATAATGAAACTAGAACTCAATTATAGGAAGAAAACTGGAGAAAAGCACAAACACGTGGAGGGTAATTTTTCCATTATATCTACAGAAAGCAGTAAGTATGCTTTTATAGAAACAAAAGCAAAACTCTATGGGGACAGTAGTTTGTATTCACATCAAAAGAGAACTAAAAAAAAAAAAAAAAAGGAGAAACAGGAGAAGCAAATATTCAACAATACAAAGTTCCTAATTAACTTGCTGGTTTTAGATCTCCTGAATTTTATTATTCATGAATTTAGGGTACTGTTACATATTCATTCAACAATGATGTTGACACTGATAAAATACTGTGTAAGCTTCTGGAAGTAAAATGATGAATGATGTGAGAATGATCAGAACAGTGATACTACTGACAGATATTTCAAACATATTTTAATGATTTCATGTAACAGGGTCTCATTCTTAGTCATGTGTCAAGACAGGTTAAAGATCAGGATGTCCTTCCTGTAAATAAGTTATATTACTCTAGTGGCTGGTGACTAAATCCAGTGGTGAAATAATGACCTATGAATTTAGGGTTATATTAAAGGTAGCATTTTGTGAGCCTTTATACTACCTTCAAATCAATGTAACTGAGAAATAGAGATGTCTACTAGAGTTGTTGTACCTTCTTTTAATTTGTAGGTAGTTATTTCAATCTGTAAATACATCTATTAGTTTAGAGAGTATTAAGGGCTTCCCTGGTGGCTCAGACTGTAAAGAAACTGCCTGCAATGTGAGAGATATGGGTTTGATCCCTGGGCTTAGAAGATTTGCTGGAGGAGGGCATGGCAACCACTCTAATATTCTTGCCTGGAGAATTCCCACAGACAGAAGAACCTAGTGGGTTGCAGTCCATAAGGTTACAAAGAATCAGATGCGACTAAGCACACACAAGATACTAGGAACAGTCTTCCAATTTGTGAATTTATTAAGAGCATAAGGCCAGAAGGAAATCACATTAAAGTACTTATAATTTTTCTGACTTTTCAAGTGCACATAGAACATCCTCCAGGATAAATCGCATGTTTGGCCACAAAACAAATTTCAAAAATTTAAGAAGATTGAAATGATTATCAAGCATCTTTTCCAACCATAACATAATGAAACTAGAACTCAATTATAGGAAGAAAACTGGAGAAAAGCACAAACACGTGGAGGGTAATTTTTCCATTATATCTACAGAAAGCAGTAAGTATGCTTTTATAGAAACAAAAGCAAAACTCTATGGGGACAGTAGTTTGTATTCACATCAAAAGAGAACTAAAAAAAAAAAAAAAGGAGAAACAGGAGAAGCAAATATTCAACAATACAAAGTTCCTAATTAACTTGCTGGTTTTAGATCTCCTGAATTTTATTATTCATGAATTTAGGGTACTGTTACATATTCATTCAACAATGATGTTAACACTGATAAAATACTGTGTAAGCTTCTGGAAGTAAAATGATGAATGATGTGAGAATGATCAGAACAGTGATACTACTGACAGATATTTCAAACATATTTTAATGATTTCATGTAACAGGGTCTCATTCTTAGTCATGTGTCAAGACAGGTTAAAGATCAGGATGTCCTTCCTGTAAATAAGTTATATTACTCTAGTGGCTGGTGACTAAATCCAGTGGTGAAATAATGACCTATGAATTTAGGGTTATATTAAAGGTAGCATTTTGTGAGCCTTTATACTACCTTCAAATCAATGTAACTGAGAAATAGAGATGTCTACTAGAGTTGTTGTACCTTCTTTTAATTTGTAGGTAGTTATTTCAATCTGTAAATACATCTATTAGTTTAGAGAGTATTAAGGGCTTCCCTGGTGGCTCAGACTGTAAAGAATCTGCCTGCAATGTGAGAGATATGGGTTTGATCCCTGGGCTTAGAAGATTTGCTGGAGGAGGGCATGGCAACCACTCTAATATTCTTGCCTGGAGAATCCCCACAGACAGAAGAACCTAGTGGGTTGCAGTCCATAAGGTTACAAAGAATCAGATGCGACTAAGCACACACAAGATACTAGGAACAGTCTTCCAATTTGTGAATTTATTAAGAGCATAAGGCCAGAAGGAAATCCACTGTGATTATCTTGAGAAGCAGTACTTATAATTTTTTCTGACTTTTTCCCTATCAACAGGTGAAAAATTTATACATTTCAGATTTGACTTTTGAAGACTTATCTACACAGAGTGGGTAGGACTGAGGATGTGGTTTCTGTTGATGGTAATAACTCATAATATCTTTGTTACTGAAGAGTTCTTTCCTGACCTTTAGACTCATACAGTTACTGGACTACTTGACATTTCCAAATGGATACTTCATAGATACATCAAACAATATTTTCCAAAAGGAACTCTTAATTTCATCCAACAAACCTGATCCTCTTCTGGCAATTTCTTGTTTCAGTAATTGTTAAAATCACCCACAAAGATGCTTACACTAGGGGCTTCCCTGGTGGCTCAGTGGTAAGGAATCTGTTTGCCAATGCAGGGGACAAAGGTTGGATCCCTGATCCAGGAAGATCTCACAGGCCACAGAGCAACTAGGCCTGTGCACCGCAGTCATTGAGCCCATGCTTTAGAGCCCGGGAGCTGCAACTGTTGAAGCCTGCACACCTGGAGCCCTGTGCTCCACAATAGAAGAAGCCACCACAGTGAGAAGCCCGCACACCACAGCTAGAGAGTAGCCTCCGCTCCTGGCAACTAGAGAAAAGCCCTTGCAGCAACAAACACACAGCACTGCCAAGCATAAATAAAAATTGTTTTTTTTTTTAAAAAGATGATCACACTGGCAACTGTAGTGCCTTCCTTAGTCTCCTAAGCCTGCATTTTCTATTGTTTGTGCCTTCTAAATATATCTCATGCTTATTCAATTTTCCCTATCAACACTATGGCTGTTTGAATCCAAACTTCTTAAAACATACCTCTCCTCCTAACCAGTCTCATCCTTAAGTCTTTTTGTTGTTGTTCAGTTACTATGCTGTGTCTGACTCTTTGGCACCCCATGAACTGTAGGAACCCAGGCTCCTCTGTCCTCCATTGTCTCCCAGAATTTGCTCAAACTCATTCTTTGAGTCCTTGATACCATCCAACTGTCTCATCCTCTGTCTCCCTCTTCTTTTGCCCTCAGTCTTTCCCAGCATCAGGGTCTTTTCTGATGAGTTGGCTCCTTGCTGCAGGTGGCCATAGTATTGGAACTTCAGCTTCAGCATTAGTCCTTCCAATGAATATTTAGAATTGATTTACTTTAAGATTAACTAGTTTGATCCCCTTGTTGTCCAAGGGACACTCAAGAGTCTTCTCCAGCACCACAATTGGAAAGCGTCAATTCTTAGGCACTCAGCCTATTTTATGGTCCAACTCTCACATCTGTACTTGACTATTGTAAAAACCTTGTCTATGTAGACCTTTGTTGGCAACGTGAGGTCTCTGCTTTTTATCTTCATTTCAGAGTAACATTTCAGGTTCCTATGCATTATTCTTTACAGCATTGGACTTTACTTTCATCGCCAGACACATCTATAACTGAGGGTCATTTCAGCTTTGGTCCAGCCACTTCATTATATCTAGAGTTATTCTTCTTCTTTTCCCCAGTAGCATACTGGACAGCTTCCAATCTGGGGTGGGGTTCATTTTATGAAGTCATTTTTTTTTTTTTGCCTTTTCATATAGTTCATGAGGTTCTTGCAGTAAGAATGCTAGAGTGGTTTGCCATTCCCTCCTCCAGTGGACCACATATTGTCAGAACTCTTCACTATGACCCATCTGTCTTGGGCCCTGTGCATCATGACTCCTTGCTGCATTGAGTTATGCAGCTGTGATCCATGAAGGGGCTTTAAATTTTTTCCTCATTAATTCCTTTTTAAAACATAGCAACAGAGTAATATTTCTAGGTTATGGATTGGACAATATCACTGTCCTTAAAAACTTTCAATATCTTCCACCTGTATCATGTTATACAGTAACAAATAAAAATTCCTTACAGTGGCCTATCAGACTTTACATAAGCCTTCCTGTTCACACCTTTCAAATTTGTTTCTCTCAACTCTCTCTTCCCTGTATGTTCTAGTCACTGTGACTTTCTTTCAGTTTCTCATAATGATGTCTGTTCCTTTCTTACTTCAATACCTTGACTGCTAGCTTTCTGCCTGAAAAAGACTTTATGTTACAGACATTAGATTAAATTTTCCAAAGAGATTTTCCTAACTATGGTAAATTATCTAACTACTATTATTATTTTATGTTATTCTACCTGAAAGGGGTGAATAGACAAACTTAGTAAGGAGGCCAGCGGTTTCCAAGGAGGAGGAGAGTGAATGAATGTTTTCTAGCCTAAATGTTGGCCATGATAAAGATCTACTCTGAAACTAACTTTATTATCTTATGGAGGCAAAGTATTTTGCATTGGAATGTCTCATTTAGTCTTGATGGTCTGAGACCATCCTCTGGTCTTTTTTTTATGGTCCAACTCTCACATCTGTACTTGACTATTGTAAAAACCTTGTCTATGTAGACCTTTGTTGGCAACGTGAGGTCTCTGCTTTTTATCTTCATTTCAGAGTAACATTTCAGGTTCCTATGCATTATTCTTTACAGCATTGGACTTTACTTTCATCGCCAGACACATCTATAACTGAGGGTCATTTCAGCTTTGGTCCAGCCACTTCATTATATCTAGAGTTATTCTTCTTCTTTTCCCCAGTAGCATACTGGACAGCTTCCAATCTGGGGTGGGGTTCATTTTATGAAGTCATTTTTTTTTTTTTGCCTTTTCATATAGTTCATGAGGTTCTTGCAGTAAGAATGCTAGAGTGGTTTGCCATTCCCTCCTCCAGTGGACCACATATTGTCAGAACTCTTCACTATGACCCATCTGTCTTGGGCCCTGTGCATCATGACTCCTTGCTGCATTGAGTTATGCAGCTGTGATCCATGAAGGGGCTTTAAATTTTTTCCTCATTAATTCCTTTTTAAAACATAGCAACAGAGTAATATTTCTAGGTTATGGATTGGACAATATCACTGTCCTTAAAACTTTCAATATCTTCCACCTGTATCATGTTATACAGTAACAAATAAAAATTCCTTACAGTGGCCTATCAGACTTTACATAAGCCTTCCTGTTCACACCTTTCAAATTTGTTTCTCTCAACTCTCTCTTCCCTGTATGTTCTAGTCACTGTGACTTTCTTTCAGTTTCTCATAATGATGTCTGTTCCTTTCTTACTTCAATACCTTGACTGCTAGCTTTCTGCCTGAAAAAGACTTTATGTTACAGACATTAGATTAAATTTTCCAAAGAGATTTTCCTAACTATGGTAAATTATCTAACTACTATTATTATTTTATGTTATTCTACCTGAAAGGGGTGAATAGACAAACTTAGTAAGGAGGCCAGCGGTTTCCAAGGAGGAGGAGAGTGAATGAATGTTTTCTAGCCTAAATGTTGGCCATGATAAAGATCTACTCTGAAACTAACTTTATTATCTTATGGAGGCAAAGTATTTTGCATTGGAATGTCTCATTTAGTCTTGATGGTCTGAGACCATCCTCTGGCTAATCTTATGTTAATATTGTGGGTTTGGACCTCTTCTGACCTTTACAGCCTTAAGCTATTCTTTTCATTTATTGTTAATAGCCAACTGGAAAGTACAAACTGCCTTGTCTTAACTAACTTCTGGGTGTACTCTTTCCCCTTACAATTCCTTTAGCTGAGAGTTTTCTCTATGCCTTTTTTCTTAAATAAACTTTTCCTGCACAAAGCTCTCAGTGACCAAAGCCAAGTCTTTTTGTTCCCAGTGTGAACTCTTCTCCTTTGGAGATCAGGAATCCAGCACTTCACGGTAACCTATCTACCGATCATCTATCATACCTTCAGTTATCATATAAGTACCTCATTTTAATTTATATTTATTGAGATAACTTTACATTATATAAGTTTCATAGGTGCATGTTGTATTTCTCACTCTGTATACAATACAAGGAACATAAGCCTCAAATATGTATTTTACATATATATCAATATATCTTCAAGTTGTCACAAAACTGCTCTTAAAAGAAATGTAAGAAAGCATATTTAGCACCTGTTTCTGCACAATTTCTAGAGCTTATACCCCCTCACACAAAGTAAATCCACAAAACAAAAAAATGGACATAAGTAAATAATATGTATTCATAATGGATTAATGAACACAAATAATTTGACAAAAAATACTGAAGTCATGCCTTGGAGATACTAGCTGCAGGCATAGGCACTCAGCATGGTGGCACTGTCCCTCCCAACCTGTCTGTGGTGTTTCCTAAGATCAAGAGCCTAATTGACTGTACATTGCTGAGGAAAAATCATCTCCCAGAACCAATTGTCCTAACTATGGTAAAACTTATGAAAATTAGATTAAATTTTCCAAAGAGATTTTCCTAACTATGGTAAATTATCTAACTACTATTATTATTTTATGTTATTCTACCTGAAAGGGGTGAATAGACAAACTTAGTAAGGAGGCCAGCGGTTTCCAAGGAGGAGGAGAGTGAATGAATGTTTTCTAGCCTAAATGTTGGCCATGATAAAGATCTACTCTGAAACTAAATTTATTATCTTATGGAGGCAAAGTATTTTGCATTGGAATGTCTCATTTAGTCTTGATGGTCTGAGACCATCCTCTGGCTAATCTTATGTTAATATTGTGGGTTTGGACCTCTTCTGACCTTTACAGCCTTAAGCTATTCTTTTCATTTATTGTTAATAGCCAACTGGAAAGTACAAACTGCCTTGTCTTAACTAACTTCTGGGTGTACTCTTTCCCCTTACAATTCCTTTAGCTGAGAGTTTTCTCTATGCCTTTTTTCTTAAATAAACTTTTCCTGCACAAAGCTCTCAGTGACCAAAGCCAAGTCTTTTTGTTCCCAGTGTGAACTCTTCTCCTTTGGAGATCAGGAATCCAGCACTTCACGGTAACCTATCTACCGATCATCTATCATACCTTTAGTTATCATATAAGTACCTCATTTTAATTTATATTTATTGAGATAACTTTACATTATATAAGTTTCATAGGTGCATGTTGTATTTCTCACTCTGTATACAATACAAGGAACATAAGCCTCAAATATGTATTTTACATATATATCAATATATCTTCAAGTTGTCACAAAACTGCTCTTAAAAGAAATGTAAGAAAGCATATTTAGCACCTGTTTCTGCACAATTTCTAGAGCTTATACCCCCTCACACAAAGTAAATCCACAAAACAAAAAAATGGACATAAGTAAATAATATGTATTCATAATGGATTAATGAACACAAATAATTTGACAAAAAATACTGAAGTCATGCCTTGGAGATACTAGCTGCAGGCATAGGCACTCAGCATGGTGGCACTGTCCCTCCCAACCTGTCTGTGGTGTTTCCTAAGATCAAGAGCCTAATTGACTGTACATTGCTGAGGAATCTCTCCAAACACAAGGCTCACTTCAGAGATTAACCACCAGCACAGGTGGAAATTCTCAATTTGTGGAGATATTACATTTTAAAAGAACTGGGTAGAAATAGAATAAAAGGTAATATATCTTAATTTCCATTATAGATAGATTCACAGTATAAAAATTGTACCATGCTTACTTGATTTCTCATGAAATTAAAATCATTGGCATATTAAATTTAAAAGGATAGTTTGTGTAGACTCTAATTTCAAATTTACTATTGGGATTTACTGTTATATATAGTTAGTTGTTACAGATGTCACTGTAAGCTGCTGTACTTAAAAGAGTGAACATATTTTAGTTTTTCCCTATTTATCTAAAGTAGCAAATAACAGAAAATAAGAAACCAATATTATAATTAACCAAACCACGTCATCATGTTTTGTAGCCATGATATCTACCATGTTGTCAAACAGAGAAATACACAATTTCAGAAAAAAGAGCTTAGTGTGTGTGTCTGTGTGTGTGTGTATATATATATATATATATATATATATATATATATATCACAGGAATAAAGCAAAAACACAAACCTGTACATTACTAAGCAGTAAATGTTCATAATACATAAATGAACAGTAATCACTGTATTAACATGTGTTTAAATCATGTCCTATAGAGAGTAGCTGCAAACATAGGAAATCATCAAATTGGCAAAGTTTCTAATTTCTACATTTCTAATCCTATGCTGGTGATATCTCCTGGAATACAGTGCTCCACTGTGTGTGTGTGTGTGTGTGTGTGTGTGTATAATATGTATATTTCTCATTGTATCAAGCCAAAAGATTCTAGAATGGAACACAGAGTTGTAACATGAACATGAGGTAGGCAGGTTGATAGGGATAGATGATGGTGGATAGCTTACTGTAAATGGTGTTGGATTCTTGATCTCCAAAGGAGAAGATTTCACATTGGAATCAAAAAGACTTGGCTTCTTCTAGGAATTTTTAAATTTCTCTTTTGATTTCCTCAGTAATCAGTTGGTTTTCTAGGTATGTGTTGTTTAATCTCCATGTGTTTGTGTTTTTTAGCGGTCTTTTTCCTGTAGTTGTTCTCTAGACTCATTGCATTGTGGTCCGAGAAGATGGTTGATATAATTTCAGTTTTCTTGAATTGACTGAGGTTTGATTTGTGGCCCAAGATGTGGTCTATCCTGGAGAATGTTCTGTGAGCACTTGAAAAGAAAGTGTATTCTTCTGCTTTTGGATGGAACGCCCTAAAGATATCTATGAGGTCCATCTTTTCTAGTGTGGCATTTAAGGCTTGTGTTTCTTTATTAATTTTCTGTTTGGATGATCTCTCCATTGGTGTGAGAGGAATGTTAAAGTCTCCTACTATTATGGTGTTATTATTGATTTCTTCTTTTAAGTCTGAAAGTATCTGTCTTATGTATTGAGGAGCCCCTGTGTTGGGTGCGTAGATAAAAACTCATACATCATGATCAGGTCAGGTTCATCCCAGGCATGCAAGGATTCTTCAATATCCACAAATCAATCAATGTGATACACCATATCAACAAATTGAGAGACAAAAATCACATGATCATCTCAATAGATGCAGAAAGTCTTTCACAAAGTACAACATCCATTTATGATCAAAACTCTTCAGAAAATGGGCATAGAAGCAAAAACACAAACCTGTACATTACTAAGCAGTAAATGTTCATAATACATAAATGAACAGTAATCACTGTATTAACATGTGTTTAAATCATGTCCTATAGAGAGTAGCTGCAAACATAGGAAATCATCAAATTGGCAAAGTTTCTAATTTCTACATTTCTAATCCTATGCTGGTGATATCTCCTGGAATACAGTGCTCCACTGTGTGTGTGTGTGTGTGTGTGTGTGTGTATAATATGTATATTTCTCATTGTATCAAGCCAAAAGATTCTAGAATGGAACACAGAGTTGTAACATGAACATGAGGTAGGCAGGTTGATAGGGATAGATGATGGTGGATAGCTTACTGTAAATGGTGTTGGATTCTTGATCTCCAAAGGAGAAGATTTCACATTGGAATCAAAAAGACTTGGCTTCTTCTAGGAATTTTTAAATTTCTCTTTTGATTTCCTCAGTAATCAGTTGGTTTTCTAGGTATGTGTTGTTTAATCTCCATGTGTTTGTGTTTTTTAGCGGTCTTTTTCCTGTAGTTGTTCTCTAGACTCATTGCATTGTGGTCCGAGAAGATGGTTGATATAATTTCAGTTTTCTTGAATTGACTGAGGTTTGATTTGTGGCCCAAGATGTGGTCTATCCTGGAGAATGTTCTGTGAGCACTTGAAAAGAAAGTGTATTCTTCTGCTTTTGGATGGAACGCCCTAAAGATATCTATGAGGTCCATTTTTTCTAGTGTGGCATTTAAGGCTTGTGTTTCTTTATTAATTTTCTGTTTGGATGATCTCTCCATTGGTGTGAGAGGAATGTTAAAGTCTCCTACTATTATGGTGTTATTATTGATTTCTTCTTTTAAGTCTGAAAGTATCTGTCTTATGTATTGAGGAGCCCCTGTGTTGGGTGCGTAGATAAAAACTCATACATCATGATCAGGTCAGGTTCATCCCAGGCATGCAAGGATTCTTCAATATCCACAAATCAATCAATGTGATACACCATATCAACAAATTGAGAGACAAAAATCACATGATCATCTCAATAGATGCAGAAAGTCTTTCACAAAGTACAACATCCATTTATGATCAAAACTCTTCAGAAAATGGGCATAGAAGGAACCTATCTCAACATAAGAAAAGACATATATGAGAAGCACACAGTGAACATTATCCTCAACGGTGAAAACCTGAAAGCATTCCCTCTAAGATCAGGAACAAGACAGGGGTGTCCACGTTTACCACTACTATTCAACATAGTCCTGGCAGTGCTAGCAACAGCAATAAGAGAAGAGAAAGAATTCAAAGGAATCCAAATTGGAAAGGAAGAAGTCAAGCTCTCTCTTTTTGCAGATGACATGATACTATACATAGAAAATCCCAATGACACTATTACAAAGCTACTAGATCTAATCAATGAATTCAGCAAAGTCGCAGGATACAAAGTCAACACAAAGAAATCACTGGCATTCCTATACACAAACATGAAAAATCAGAAAATGAACTCAAAGAGGCAATCCCCTTCACCATTGCAACCAAAAGAATCAAATGTCTAGCAATAATCCTACCCAAAGAAACAAAAGAATTGTACACAGAAAATTACAAGACACTCATGAGAGACATTAAAGAAGACATAAAACAGATGGAGAGATATTCCACGTTCCTGGGTCGGAAGAATCAATATTGTGAAAATGACCATACTACCAAATATCATCTACAGATTCAATGCAATACCTATTCAACTACCATTGACATTTTTCACAGAACTAGACCAAACAATAACACAGTTCATATGGAAACACAAAAGACCTAAGTTCTATGAGGTCCATTTTTCTAGTGTGGCATTTAAGGCTTGTGTTTCTTTATTAATTTTCTGTTTGGATGATCTCTCCATTGGTGTGAGAGGAATGTTAAAGTCTCCTACTATTATGGTGTTATTATTGATTTCTTCTTTTAAGTCTGAAAGTATCTGTCTTATGTATTGAGGAGCCCCTGTGTTGGGTGCGTAGATAAAAACTCATACATCATGATCAGGTCAGGTTCATCCCAGGCATGCAAGGATTCTTCAATATCCACAAATCAATCAATGTGATACACCATATCAACAAATTGAGAGACAAAAATCACATGATCATCTCAATAGATGCAGAAAGTCTTTCACAAAGTACAACATCCATTTATGATCAAAACTCTTCAGAAAATGGGCATAGAAGGAACCTATCTCAACATAAGAAAAGACATATATGAGAAGCACACAGTGAACATTATCCTCAACGGTGAAAACCTGAAAGCATTCCCTCTAAGATCAGGAACAAGACAGGGGTGTCCACGTTTACCACTACTATTCAACATAGTCCTGGCAGTGCTAGCAACAGCAATAAGAGAAGAGAAAGAATTCAAAGGAATCCAAATTGGAAAGGAAGAAGTCAAGCTCTCTCTTTTTGCAGATGACATGATACTATAAATAGAAAATCCCAATGACACTATTACAAAGCTACTAGATCTAATCAATGAATTCAGCAAAGTCGCAGGATACAAAGTCAACACAAAGAAATCACTGGCATTCCTATACACAAACATGAAAAATCAGAAAATGAACTCAAAGAGGCAATCCCCTTCACCATTGCAACCAAAAGAATCAAATGTCTAGCAATAATCCTACCCAAAGAAACAAAAGAATTGTACACAGAAAATTACAAGACACTCATGAGAGACATTAAAGAAGACATAAAACAGATGGAGAGATATTCCACGTTCCTGGGTCGGAAGAATCAATATTGTGAAAATGACCATACTACCAAATATCATCTACAGATTCAATGCAATACCTATTCAACTACCATTGACATTTTTCACAGAACTAGACCAAACAATAACACAGTTCATATGGAAACACAAAAGACCTCGAATAGCCAAAGCAATCCTGAGGAAGAAAAACGGCATTGGAGGGATCAGCCTCCCTAACTTCAGACTCTACGACAAAGCAACAGTGATCAAGACAGTATGGTACTGGCACAAAAACAGAACTATAGACCAATGGAACAAGATCGAGAACCCAGAGATAAACCCACACACCTATGGGTTACCTTATTGTTGACAAAGGAGGCGAACATATAAAATGGGACAAAGACAGCCTCTTTAACAAATGGTGCTGGGAAAATTGGACAGCTACATACAAACAAATGAAGTTGGAACATTCCTTGACACCATACACTAAGATCAACTCAAAATGGATTAAAGACCTAAATGTAAGACCAGAAACCATCAAACTCTTAGAGGAGAATATAGGCAAAACCCTCAAGGACATCAGTCAAAGCAAGATCTTCTCTGACCCACCTACTAGAATACTGGAACTGAAAAGAAAAGTGAACACGTGGGACCTCATGAAACTTAAAAGCTTTTGTACAGCAGAAGATATTACAAAAAAGCTCAACAGACACCCCACAGAGTGGGAGAAAATCATAGCAAATGAAACAACAGACAAAGAATTAATCTCCCAAATCTACAAACAACTCAGACAACTCAGCACAGGAAAAATGAACAACCCAGTCAAAAAATAGGAAAAAGATCTAAAGAGACGCCTCTCCAAAGAAGACATACAGATGGCCCAAGAGCACATGAAACGATGCTCAACCTCGCTTATTATTAGAGAAATGCAAATTAAAATCACAATGAGATACCATCTCACACCAGTCAGAATGGCCATCTTCAAAAAATCTGCAGACAGTAAATGCTGGAGAGGGTGCGGAGAAAAGGGAACCCTCTTGCATTGCTGGTGGGAATGTAAATTGATAGAGCCTGTATGGAAGACAGTCTGTAGATTCCTTAAAACACTAAAAATAGAAGCACCCTGTGACCCAGCAATCCCACTCTTAGGCTTATATCCTGATGAAATCAAAACTGAAAGAAGCAATACCTATTCAACTACCATTGACATTTTTCACAGAACTAGACCAAACAATAACACAGTTCATATGGAAACACAAAAGACCTCGAATAGCCAAAGCAATCCTGAGGAAGAAAAACGGCATTGGAGGGATCAGCCTCCCTAACTTCAGACTCTACGACAAAGCAACAGTGATCAAGACAGTATGGTACTGGCACAAAAACAGAACTATAGACCAATGGAACAAGATCGAGAACCCAGAGATAAACCCACACACCTATGGGTTACCTTATTGTTGACAAAGGAGGCGAACATATAAAATGGGACAAAGACAGCCTCTTTAACAAATGGTGCTGGGAAAATTGGACAGCTACATACAAACAAATGAAGTTGGAACATTCCTTGACACCATACACTAAGATCAACTCAAAATGGATTAAAGACCTAAATGTAAGACCAGAAACCATCAAACTCTTAGAGGAGAATATAGGCAAAACCCTCAAGGACATCAGTCAAAGCAAGATCTTCTCTGACCCACCTACTAGAATACTGGAACTGAAAAGAAAAGTGAACACGTGGGACCTCATGAAACTTAAAAGCTTTTGTACAGCAGAAGATATTACAAAAAAGCTCAACAGACACCCCACAGAGTGGGAGAAAATCATAGCAAATGAAACAACAGACAAAGAATTAATCTCCCAAATCTACAAACAACTCAGACAACTCAGCACAGGAAAAATGAACAACCCAGTCAAAAAATAGGAAAAAGATCTAAAGAGACGCCTCTCCAAAGAAGACATACAGATGGCCCAAGAGCACATGAAACGATGCTCAACCTCGCTTATTATTAGAGAAATGCAAATTAAAATCACAATGAGATACCATCTCACACCAGTCAGAATGGCCATCTTCAAAAAATCTGCAGACAGTAAATGCTGGAGAGGGTGCGGAGAAAAGGGAACCCTCTTGCATTGCTGGTGGGAATGTAAATTGATAGAGCCTGTATGGAAGACAGTCTGTAGATTCCTTAAAACACTAAAAATAGAAGCACCCTGTGACCCAGCAATCCCACTCTTAGGCTTATATCCTGATGAAATCAAAACTGAAAGAAGCACCTGTACCCCAATGTTCATTGCAGCTCTCTATACAATAGCCAGAACATGGAAGCAACCTAGGTGTCCATCAACGAATGAATGGATACAGAAGCCCTGGTACATATATACAATGGAATACTACTCAGCTGTTAAAAGAAATGCAGAAGAATCAGCCCTAATGAGGTGGCTGGATCTAGAACGTATCATAAAAAGTGAAGTAAGTCAAAAAGAGAAAGACAAGTACAGTATACTAACACACATATATGGAATCTAGTAGGATCGTCTTGATAACACACGCAGTGAACTCATGGAAAAACAGACAGAGCATAGACATAGGGGCATTGTGGGGAAGAAATAGGGAGGGAGGGAGTAACATGGAAACCTATACTGTCATGTGTGGAAAAATAGCTATTGTCATTGTGCTAAGGGAATAGGAGTGCTGAAAATGGCATGGGGCAATGGTCCAGAGGGGTGGGATGGGGGGAACTCGGTGGGTGGGGACAAAGGATATGCATATGACTGATCTGGGAACATACATGTCTGTGAACAAGAAAACTCTGTGAATCCTTTAAAATAAAAAATTAAAAAAAAAAAAAAAAAAGACTTGGCTTTGGTCAGTCAGAGCTTCATCCAGGAAAAGTTTATTAAAGAAATGAAAGTGATAGAGAAAGCTTCCAGCTAAAGGAACCTGAAGGGGGATAGAAGAGTACCCCCAAAAGCTAGTTTAGGCAAGGCATTTTGTACTTTTCCAGTTGGTTATTAACAATAGATCAAAAGAATATTTTAAATTGATAATGGTCTTACAAGACCCACACCCACAACATGTATCTTTAGATAACATAGTACAAGCTAAGAAGAAAAAACATGTCCTCTAGCAAGATACGTTGTTGTTATAAGCACTAGCTCTGGACTTAAAAAAAGTCTTAGGCAAAATAGATTATTGTCATAGTTGTGTCAATCAAGGTGAAGGCACCTTGGCTAAAAATGTTTATTCCCCTTCCACCTCCTTCTCCTTGGAAACCTCTGGCCTCCTTACCAAGACTGCCTATTCACCCCTTTCATTTCCCTCTTTTTCTTTTAGGAGAATTATGTTGCCAGGGAAGAGGCGTGATGACCACTCTGGCTTCTTCAAGCTGTACAGGGACATTGTGGGGCTCTGGGTTGTTGAGGTAACATATTCTGTTCACCCTTTTATTCAGGGTCTTTGATCCAGAGTCCCAAGTAATAGCTAGAGAAGGTTGTAGGAGCACTAACAATCATTTGTAACTTAAAAGCTTTTAGCCAGTTAGAAACATATCTCACAGATTTGCTATCACAGATGCAAGGAACAAACAGCAGTTATTACAATTAAGACAGTCTTCCACCATGGACAGCCAGTTAACTTTTTCCAAAGTGAGGTAAGTGAGGTAACAAAGTGAGTCTAATTTTAGGGGGTGGCTCTGTTTCTAGCCTGTGGGAGCTTTAGATATTAGGAATATGACCTCATCTCACATCTGGTAAAGGTTAAGTAGGAAGCCATCACATTTTGACTTATTTGTCTTTTTATGTTTAACGAGATAGTCATTAAACCAAGTTAATATATAATCAAAGTTAAAAGTCACATTATGTCCATAATTAAAGTATAAAGTGTTACACCAGTCCATTTTAGGGTTGTTAGATGTCATCAGATTAAGAAGAAGTTGCATGAGGAGGAGAAATCCACCTTGGGAAACCTTCAATTGATAAAGAGGAGAGTGCCCCACATATCCAGGAATGGAAAGCTTCCAGCTAAAGGAACCTGAAGGGGGATAGAAGAGTACCCCCAAAAGCTAGTTTAGGCAAGGCATTTTGTACTTTTCCAGTTGGTTATTAACAATAGATCAAAAGAATATTTTAAATTGATAATGGTCTTACAAGACCCACACCCACAACATGTATCTTTAGATAACATAGTACAAGCTAAGAAGAAAAAACATGTCCTCTAGCAAGATACGTTGTTGTTATAAGCACTAGCTCTGGACTTAAAAAAAGTCTTAGGCAAAATAGATTATTGTCATAGTTGTGTCAATCAAGGTGAAGGCACCTTGGCTAAAAATGTTTATTCCCCTTCCACCTCCTTCTCCTTGGAAACCTCTGGCCTCCTTACCAAGACTGCCTATTCACCCCTTTCATTTCCCTCTTTTTCTTTTAGGAGAATTATGTTGCCAGGGAAGAGGCGTGATGACCACTCTGGCTTCTTCAAGCTGTACAGGGACATTGTGGGGCTCTGAGTTGTTGAGGTAACATATTCTGTTCACCCTTTTATTCAGGGTCTTTGATCCAGAGTCCCAAGTAATAGCTAGAGAAGGTTGTAGGAGCACTAACAATCATTTGTAACTTAAAAGCTTTTAGCCAGTTAGAAACATATCTCACAGATTTGCTATCACAGATGCAAGGAACAAACAGCAGTTATTACAATTAAGACAGTCTTCCACCATGGACAGCCAGTTAACTTTTTCCAAAGTGAGGTAAGTGAGGTAACAAAGTGAGTCTAATTTTAGGGGGTGGCTCTGTTTCTAGCCTGTGGGAGCTTTAGATATTAGGAATATGACCTCATCTCACATCTGGTAAAGGTTAAGTAGGAAGCCATCACATTTTGACTTATTTGTCTTTTTATGTTTAACGAGATAGTCATTAAACCAAGTTAATATATAATCAAAGTTAAAAGTCACATTATGTCCATAATTAAAGTATAAAGTGTTACACCAGTCCATTTTAGGGTTGTTAGATGTCATCAGATTAAGAAGAAGTTGCATGAGGAGGAGAAATCCACCTTGGGAAACCTTCAATTGATAAAGAGGAGAGTGCCCCACATATCCAGGAATGGATAACTTGGTCTGGCTCACACACCATCTTGTCTGAGTCAGAGGTCACCTCTCAAAGTTCTTGCAATGTCTGTTGAAAGGCTGAAAGCTGAGTTACATAGTTAATTTTCAGGGTTTAGCACCTGTGATAAATTTACAGTTATTACTCACTTGACAATACCCCCCATAATATCTCCCTCAGGGCCCCCTGAAGCACCCCAAAGTTAGCTAGAAGTCAAAGATGTTTCGGTCAAATGATTTAGGAAGTTATGTCAACAAATATCAAAAAGTTTTAGAGCACTCTGTCAATTAGGATTATAGGTCACTATGAAACAATAGTTATTAACATAGCCAAAGTAACAAAATATTTCAGAGGCAAATATAGAATAGGTAATTTAAGAGGTAAAGAAATTTAAACCTATTATCAAAGGCAATCGACATCTAGAAACAGTGTGTTCTCTTAACAAATAAAAAAAACTAAATTCAAGCTTTTGCACCAGATTACTTTGAAATTCATTTGAAGGTAAACAATTAAATTTATTTAAAACATAGTCAGTCTTAAACATGCATAAACCTTTTTTCTCAGGGTCCACTTCCATAAATCTTCTTATCATTTTCTGTACCCATTACTTTACATTCCCATCTTGAAACAACCACCTGTAATTCAGACCTACTTCCTTTTCCCTTCATAAAATACAATTCCATTCCTCATACCTTCCTTGCTGAAAACACACATCCTACTTTCCTTAAGCAGCCAAGAACTGACTTTTATATTAGCATTCTAATTGGTGAGCATAAATATCTGTGATAATTTCTAAAAACATTTGCTTTCTTATAGAGACCATCTCAGGATGGCACCAAACATTATTCATTAACAGTCCCCAAACTTTTTAGCTTCTAAGAGGAAATTAATGTTTAGTAATAAATGTTTCACAATCTTATTTTATTTGGAAATGACCTAACTATTTAATAGACTTTCATCACTTAGTTATATAAATGGTGTCCATAATTAAAGTATAAAGTGTTACACCAGTCCATTTTAGGGTTGTTAGATGTCATCAGATTAAGAAGAAGTTGCATGAGGAGGAGAAATCCACCTTGGGAAACCTTCAATTGATAAAGAGGAGAGTGCCCCACATATCCAGGAATGGATAACTTGGTCTGGCTCACACACCATCTTGTCTGAGTCAGAGGTCACCTCTCAAAGTTCTTGCAATGTCTGTTGAAAGGCTGAAAGCTGAGTTACATAGTTAATTTTCAGGGTTTAGCACCTGTGATAAATTTACAGTTATTACTCACTTGACAATACCCCCCATAATATCTCCCTCAGGGCCCCCTGAAGCACCCCAAAGTTAGCTAGAAGTCAAAGATGTTTCGGTCAAATGATTTAGGAAGTTATGTCAACAAATATCAAAAAGTTTTAGAGCACTCTGTCAATTAGGATTATAGGTCACTATGAAACAATAGTTATTAACATAGCCAAAGTAACAAAATATTTCAGAGGCAAATATAGAATAGGTAATTTAAGAGGTAAAGAAATTTAAACCTATTATCAAAGGCAATCGACATCTAGAAACAGTGTGTTCTCTTAACAAATAAAAAAACCTAAATTCAAGCTTTTGCACCAGATTACTTTGAAATTCATTTGAAGGTAAACAATTAAATTTATTTAAAACATAGTCAGTCTTAAACATGCATAAACCTTTTTTCTCAGGGTCCACTTCCATAAATCTTCTTATCATTTTCTGTACCCATTACTTTACATTCCCATCTTGAAACAACCACCTGTAATTCAGACCTACTTCCTTTTCCCTTCATAAAATACAATTCCATTCCTCATACCTTCCTTGCTGAAAACACACATCCTACTTTCCTTAAGCAGCCAAGAACTGACTTTTATATTAGCATTCTAATTGGTGAGCATAAATATCTGTGATAATTTCTAAAAACATTTGCTTTCTTATAGAGACCATCTCAGGATGGCACCAAACATTATTCATTAACAGTCCCCAAACTTTTTAGCTTCTAAGAGGAAATTAATGTTTAGTAATAAATGTTTCACAATCTTATTTTATTTGGAAATGACCTAACTATTTAATAGACTTTCATCACTTAGTTTAGCACAACCTTTGGAAATTCAAGTTACCACAATTTGGAGATACTGCATTAGACAGATATTCTTAAAGCATAATTATTCTTGATAGAGTTACTCTACTTACTTTTCTTTCTGACAAGCTTGTAACAGATATAATAATATTTAACTTATATTAAGCTTATACACAATGGAAATATTTTGAGAAGTTTGAGGAGTCTTAAAAGACCTTTTGAGTCTCTGGTGACCAAATTATTTGTATTTTGATTAATCAGTGGGGGAGAAAAAGAGAGGGTTTTATGTTTATGAAAACAGAGGCCTGGAGCTTGTTCAGTATATTCCTCCCCAGAAGGGGTGAGGAAGACTCTGGCATAATCAGAAATTCATTGTGAAAGGTAGTACAGAGTGCTAGTTGCAACTTAGAGGATGACTGAAATAATAACGGTTGGCTCGTCCAGACAGTCTCATTACAGTAGTGCACTGGGAAGAGAGTGGATAAGGGGCTTCAGTGAGCACAGAGAAAGTCGCCCAGTGTCCAAAAGGAAACTGACTAATTAGTCCCTCACAGTTATCAATACCCAGGGTTCTTTAGGTGTTATTAGGATGGGAGCACGTGTGGAGATCCCTGGGCACCTTCAGTTCTGATTGTCCTGAGTGTTTGACCCTGGGGCCTATGCCTCTCAGTGGAGTCAGTCTTAAACATGCATAAACCTTTTTTCTCAGGGTCCACTTCCATAAATCTTCTTATCATTTTCTGTACCCATTACTTTACATTCCCATCTTGAAACAACCACCTGTAATTCAGACCTACTTCCTTTTCCCTTCATAAAATACAATTCCATTCCTCATACCTTCCTTGCTGAAAACACACATCCTACTTTCCTTAAGCAGCCAAGAACTGACTTTTATATTAGCATTCTAATTGGTGAGCATAAATATCTGTGATAATTTCTAAAAACATTTGCTTTCTTATAGAGACCATCTCAGGATGGCACCAAACATTATTCATTAACAGTCCCCAAACTTTTTAGCTTCTAAGAGGAAATTAATGTTTAGTAATAAATGTTTCACAATCTTATTTTATTTGGAAATGACCTAACTATTTAATAGACTTTCATCACTTAGTTTAGCACAACCTTTGGAAATTCAAGTTACCACAATTTGGAGATACTGCATTAGACAGATATTCTTAAAGCATAATTATTCTTGATAGAGTTACTCTACTTACTTTTCTTTCTGACAAGCTTGTAACAGATATAATAATATTTAACTTATATTAAGCTTATACACAATGGAAATATTTTGAGAAGTTTGAGGAGTCTTAAAAGACCTTTTGAGTCTCTGGTGACCAAATTATTTGTATTTTGATTAATCAGTGGGGGAGAAAAAGAGAGGGTTTTATGTTTATGAAAACAGAGGCCTGGAGCTTGTTCAGTATATTCCTCCCCAGAAGGGGTGAGGAAGACTCTGGCATAATCAGAAATTCATTGTGAAAGGTAGTACAGAGTGCTAGTTGCAACTTAGAGGATGACTGAAATAATAACGGTTGGCTCGTCCAGACAGTCTCATTACAGTAGTGCACTGGGAAGAGAGTGGATAAGGGGCTTCAGTGAGCACAGAGAAAGTCGCCCAGTGTCCAAAAGGAAACTGACTAATTAGTCCCTCACAGTTATCAATACCCAGGGTTCTTTAGGTGTTATTAGGATGGGAGCACGTGTGGAGATCCCTGGGCACCTTCAGTTCTGATTGTCCTGAGTGTTTGACCCCTGGGGCCTATGCCTCTGGGGGAAGTCCCTCCTCCAGTATGGTCCTTGACAGACTAGACAAGGAGCTGGGAGTGGCTTAGATGCTTGAGGGCAATCCTGCTTGAGATGCCCCTCATTTGCACAGTGGTAGCAAGTCCATCCCCGTCCACCTGGGTTCCTCTGGGTATTTGTTCCAGGCTGATTTAGAGCTGATCTTACAGCCATCTCTAGGACTTCAGCCTTTTCCTTGGTTATTTTTTGTTTTCACTTTTCTTCCTCATATTCTCTATTGTAATATACTGTCTGAGCCAGCTGCAACAGATTTTGTAAAGACCAATTTGGTCCAAACACCTGTTCTTGTAGTTTACAGAGGATGTCTGGAGATGACTGGGTGATCATCCTTGAAGATTGCAACCATCCTTTAGCAGTAATCTTTGCTCCTCTTTTTTCATATCTCTCTAATTCTTCCTCAGTATTCTGAGATTTTTCCTGTTCAGTAGGATGTGTCCAGATCAGTGGTGTCCATAAAGAGGGAGTTTCATAAAGTGTAGCCTTTCTGGCTTGGGAAATCTTGGGAGGCTGGAAGGGCAGAGCCCAGCTAAGAGATCTGAGCAGATACAGTTCAGTATAAAGGCGATAGGGAAGGTGATCTGGAGGGTGATGATGTTTATTGAATAAATAACCATAAGCTAAGAACTGGGCTTGTTGTTTAGTTGCTAAGTTGTGTCTGACTCTTTAGTGACCACATAGACTGTAAGTTTGTCCTGGGAATTTTAGGGTGGGTATATTCCTCCCCAGAAGGGGTGAGGAAGACTCTGGCATAATCAGAAATTCATTGTGAAAGGTAGTACAGAGTGCTAGTTGCAACTTAGAGGATGACTGAAATAATAACGGTTGGCTCGTCCAGACAGTCTCATTACAGTAGTGCACTGGGAAGAGAGTGGATAAGGGGCTTCAGTGAGCACAGAGAAAGTCGCCCAGTGTCCAAAAGGAAACTGACTAATTAGTCCCTCACAGTTATCAATACCCAGGGTTCTTTAGGTGTTATTAGGATGGGAGCACGTGTGGAGATCCCTGGGCACCTTCAGTTCTGATTGTCCTGAGTGTTTGACCCCTGGGGCCTATGCCTCTGGGGGAAGTCCCTCCTCCAGTATGGTCCTTGACAGACTAGACAAGGAGCTGGGAGTGGCTTAGATGCTTGAGGGCAATCCTGCTTGAGATGCCCCTCATTTGCACAGTGGTAGCAAGTCCATCCCCGTCCACCTGGGTTCCTCTGGGTATTTGTTCCAGGCTGATTTAGAGCTGATCTTACAGCCATCTCTAGGACTTCAGCCTTTTCCTTGGTTATTTTTTGTTTTCACTTTTCTTCCTCATATTCTCTATTGTAATATACTGTCTGAGCCAGCTGCAACAGATTTTGTAAAGACCAATTTGGTCCAAACACCTGTTCTTGTAGTTTACAGAGGATGTCTGGAGATGACTGGGTGATCATCCTTGAAGATTGCAACCATCCTTTAGCAGTAATCTTTGCTCCTCTTTTTTCATATCTCTCTAATTCTTCCTCAGTATTCTGAGATTTTTCCTGTTCAGTAGGATGTGTCCAGATCAGTGGTGTCCATAAAGAGGGAGTTTCATAAAGTGTAGCCTTTCTGGCTTGGGAAATCTTGGGAGGCTGGAAGGGCAGAGCCCAGCTAAGAGATCTGAGCAGATACAGTTCAGTATAAAGGCGATAGGGAAGGTGATCTGGAGGGTGATGATGTTTATTGAATAAATAACCATAAGCTAAGAACTGGGCTTGTTGTTTAGTTGCTAAGTTGTGTCTGACTCTTTAGTGACCACATAGACTGTAGCCCATCAGACTCCTCTGTCCCTGGGAATTTTCAGACAAGGACGTTGGAGAGGGTTGCCATGCCCTCCTCCAGGGGATCTTTCTGACCCAAGAATCAGATCTACGTCTTCTGCATTGGCAGGCAGGTTCTTTACCACCACCACCAGGGAACTAGGCTAGACAGTTTAAAGGCAAGTTACTTAAATGTTTGCAACAACTATTTGAAGTAAATAGTATTTTTCTTAATTTACTTGTGAGATACTTGGAGCTAAATAAACTTAGCTCCTTTGCTTAAGATCACACAGAAAGTTGCTCTGTCTGGGGACTTCCCTGGTGCTCCAGTAATTAAGACTCTGCACTTCCAATGCGAGGGGGCACAGGTTCCAGCCCTGGTCAGGAACTAAGATCCCACATGCTGTGGGGGTTGGCCAGAACATTTTAAAACATTTGAAAATGACCTGTCCAGTACTGACAGTTATGTGTCAGTCAAAACTAAGCTCTTGGGCTTCCCCTGGTGGTCCAGTGGGTAAGGACACCGCCTTGCAGTGCAAGGGGCGCCGGTTCGATCCCTGGCCTGGGAAGATACCACATGCTGCGGAGCGGCTGGACCGATGTGTCCAATTACTGAGCTGGAGCTCTGGAGTGCATGCGCCCAGAGCCGGTGCTCTGTGACGACAGAGGCCACCACAATGGGAGGCCCACACAGGCCAAAGAACAAAGACGGATGAAAATAGAGAAATGAAAGACCAACAGAAGTGGCCCGCCTGCTCCCCTCCCTCCCCCCCCTGTAACCCCCAAAGGATAAAAAAAAAAAAAATAAAAGATTTCTTTTTTTAAAAAAAAAAAAACTAAGCTCTTTAAGTCAGCTAAGTCAATATCAGGGCTGTTTCCGGAAAAGGGAGCCAAGAAACAAGACTACATCAAATCAAGTGGTGGAGAGATGGCATTAGCACTTTAGCATTATATATGTCCCCAGAGAAGGAAATGACAACCCACTCTAGTATTCTTTCCTGGGAGGTCCCATGTATAAAGCTAATGATGATGATGACGTTTATTGAATAAATAACCATAAGCTAAGAACTGGGCTTGTTGTTTAGTTGCTAAGTTGTGTCTGACTCTTTAGTGACCACATAGACTGTAGCCCATCAGACTCCTCTGTCCCTGGGAATTTTCAGACAAGGACGTTGGAGAGGGTTGCCATGCCCTCCTCCAGGGGATCTTTCTGACCCAAGAATCAGATCTACGTCTTCTGCATTGGCAGGCAGGTTCTTTACCACCACCACCAGGGAACTAGGCTAGACAGTTTAAAGGCAAGTTACTTAAATGTTTGCAACAACTATTTGAAGTAAATAGTATTTTTCTTAATTTACTTGTGAGATACTTGGAGCTAAATAAACTTAGCTCCTTTGCTTAAGATCACACAGAAAGTTGCTCTGTCTGGGGACTTCCCTGGTGCTCCAGTAATTAAGACTCTGCACTTCCAATGCGAGGGGGCACAGGTTCCAGCCCTGGTCAGGAACTAAGATCCCACATGCTGTGGGGGTTGGCCAGAACATTTTAAAACATTTGAAAATGACCTGTCCAGTACTGACAGTTATGTGTCAGTCAAAACTAAGCTCTTGGGCTTCCCCTGGTGGTCCAGTGGGTAAGGACACCGCCTTGCAGTGCAAGGGGCGCCGGTTCGATCCCTGGCCTGGGAAGATACCACATGCTGCGGAGCGGCTGGACCGATGTGTCCAATTACTGAGCTGGAGCTCTGGAGTGCATGCGCCCAGAGCCGGTGCTCTGTGACGACAGAGGCCACCACAATGGGAGGCCCACACAGGCCAAAGAACAAAGACGGATGAAAATAGAGAAATGAAAGACCAACAGAAGTGGCCCGCCTGCTCCCCTCCCTCCCCCCACTGTAACCCCCAAAGGATAAATAAATAAAAAATAAATGTTTTCTTTTTTTAAAAAAAAAAAAACTAAGCTCTTTAAGTCAGCTAAGTCAATATCAGGGCTGTTTCCGGAAAAGGGAGCCAAGAAACAAGACTACATCAAATCAAGTGGTGGAGAGATGGCATTAGCACTTTAGCATTATATATGTCCCCAGAGAAGGAAATGACAACCCACTCTAGTATTCTTTCCTGGGAGGTCCCATGGAGGGAGAAGCCTTGGTGGTTACAGTCTGTGGGGTTGAAAAAGAGTTAGACATGACCTAGCAGCTAAATAACAAACAAATATATGCCAGGCATGCTTTAGGTATGTTTATAGCAGTAAATGAGGCAAAATATTAATCTTATTGACTGTACAGTCTAGCAGAAGAGACCAACAATGAAAAACAAAGAAATGAATGAATATGACATCAATAGTATGCAGTTTGTAGATGCTTTGAGGAAAACTATAGTCATCAAAGCACATAGACATAAAGGGGTGGAAAGTGACCATTTACAAGGAAGTGGCTAGGAAAGTTCTCTGAAAAGCAGTTATCTGATCAGAGACACAAACGAAGAGAGGGAAGACTGAAACAATAGTATTCTGGGCAGCTAAACCAGGAGTGCCAGGAGGCAGGATTACTGTGTTTGAGGGATGTTATGAACACAGTATGGTTAAAGTGGATAAGGGAGGCAGACAGATCTGAAAGATATGGTTAGAGACAAAGAAAACATCTGGTTTCTGTAAGTTTCCATACGCTATTGTAAGGAGTTTGTGGACTTTTAAATATTTTTACTTTTTTATTTTGAAAAATTTTCAAAACTCTGTATTGAAATATAGTTCATTTGCAATACTGTGTTAATTTCAGGTGTACAGCAGAATGATTCATTTAAATATCTATGTTTTTGGGTGGAATGCAGGGCTCATGAGGGCAATTACTGAGCTGGAGCTCTGGTGCCCCAGAGCTGGTGCTCTGTGACGACAGAGGCCACCACAATGGGAGGCCCACACAGGCCAAAGAACAAAGACGGATGAAAATAGAGAAATGAAAGACCAACAGAAGTGGCCCGCCTGCTCCCTCCCTCCCCACTGTAACCCCCAAAGGATAAATAAATAAAAAATAAATGTTTTCTTTTTTTAAAAAAAAAAAAACTAAGCTCTTTAAGTCAGCTAAGTCAATATCAGGGCTGTTTCCGGAAAAGGGAGCCAAGAAACAAGACTACATCAAATCAAGTGGTGGAGAGATGGCATTAGCACTTTAGCATTATATATGTCCCCAGAGAAGGAAATGACAACCCACTCTAGTATTCTTTCCTGGGAGGTCCCATGGAGGGAGAAGCCTTGGTGGTTACAGTCTGTGGGGTTGAAAAAGAGTTAGACATGACCTAGCAGCTAAATAACAAACAAATATATGCCAGGCATGCTTTAGGTATGTTTATAGCAGTAAATGAGGCAAAATATTAATCTTATTGACTGTACAGTCTAGCAGAAGAGACCAACAATGAAAAACAAAGAAATGAATGAATATGACATCAATAGTATGCAGTTTGTAGATGCTTTGAGGAAAACTATAGTCATCAAAGCACATAGACATAAAGGGGTGGAAAGTGACCATTTACAAGGAAGTGGCTAGGAAAGTTCTCTGAAAAGCAGTTATCTGATCAGAGACACAAACGAAGAGAGGGAAGACTGAAACAATAGTATTCTGGGCAGCTAAACCAGGAGTGCCAGGAGGCAGGATTACTGTGTTTGAGGGATGTTATGAACACAGTATGGTTAAAGTGGATAAGGGAGGCAGACAGATCTGAAAGATATGGTTAGAGACAAAGAAAACATCTGGTTTCTGTAAGTTTCCATACGCTATTGTAAGGAGTTTGTGGACTTTTAAATATTTTTACTTTTTTATTTTGAAAAATTTTCAAAACTCTGTATTGAAATATAGTTCATTTGCAATACTGTGTTAATTTCAGGTGTACAGCAGAATGATTCATTTACATATCTATGTTTTTGAATCTTTGCAGGTGGCTCCCAATGCAGGCGACATAGGAGACGTAGGTTCAGTGTCTGAGCTGGAAGATCCCCTGTAGAAGGGATGGCATTCCAACATTGTTGCCTAGAAAATCCCATGGACGAAGAGCCTGTGTGCTACAGTCCAGGCTGTTGCAAAGAAGAAGACATGACTGAGCAAAATGAACACGCACACACACACACACAGAGTGGACATATCTGAGATGTATTTTGATACCAGAGACATAGAATATTTTTAACAGGAGCATATAACAGGCTTCCAGAGTTCCACTGGGCATGACTTTGTCGCTGTCATTGACTATGATTTCAGCTCTATCCCACTTAGAAGTTCAAAGGATGCTATAAAGGAACAAGGCAATTTCTGATCTCTCAGTTTTACAAGCTCCAATATCATTGCAAATATCATTTTCTGTTACTATTACCCATTATCTGAATGATCACTATCAGGGGCTTGATCTCCGCATGCAAAACTGAAGGTTTCACAAAACTGAAGGTCTTTACAATCTTCTCTTGTCTGTAAAATTGGTTAATTTCTTGGAGAGATGGGTTTCCACATGGACATGGGATTTGTCATTGTTCTTATCCTTTGTTTTACTATCATTTTCTAATGAGAAATTTGATACATCTGCTTATGTGGCCATTGCTGGTAATATTTTATGAAGAGGATGTTAACGAATATTTCTGGAATGTTCTCATATGCTGATTTTGGAACCAAGCATCTTGCTCACGTTAGTTTACTTTGGCTTCAGAATAACCCTGGAAAATTTGCATTGTTTTCATTCAGAGAGGAGGACACTGAGGCTGAGAATTTAAATATCATGATCAGCTTCAGACTGGTAAGCAGGGGAGTGGGGATTTGAGATTTTCCCCGTAATTTCCCTAGAACTGCAAAGCACAAGTTCTTTCTTTTGCTGATGCTCAGCAGATCCCAGAGAAAGTTCCTGGAGCAACCCCTGAAGGAATGCCTTTTTTCCTCCACCACTTTAAAGTTTCTTTCTGACATCCAGGCTAACTGTGCTGCTTATTTTGTAATCCAGTCAAATGCAGCAGCAGTTTTATAGTTCTGCCTTTGAATCTCAGATCCAAGAAACTGGCAGCAGCATGAATTCCTCAGTGTAAAAGAATTGTAATGATCTGACTTTGTCAATGGGTTGACACCGAATTCTTTTAGTCACATAAAGCTTTTTTTTGGTTAGGAATAAAAATAGTTGCAGAGGCGTGAATTTGAGGAGTAAGAATGATTTAACTGAAAACTGATGTTTTATAAAAGATTTATAACACAGTGTTTAATTTTCTATTACTAGAAACAGCTACCAAGAAATATACCTCCTTCAATTTCCATCACTTTCCTCATTTCCCCTTGGTTCAGTTCTATTGCTCAGTTGTGTCCGACTCTTGGCGATTCTGTGGACTGTAGTACGTCAGGCTTCCCTGTCCTTCACCATCTCCCAGAGGTGCTCAAACTCATGTCCATTTCCCTTCAAGTCTGCTCTAAAATAATGTTCATAATCTTCTCCAGACTGTATTGTCCTGTACTTCCTCTTCTGAGAAAGGAACAGAGACAAATCTTCCCATTTGGTGATAATTGATTCATGCATACACGCTCAGTCTCTCAGTCGTATCCAGCTCTCCACAGCCTACTGGAATTTAGTCCTCAGTGTGTCTCTGTCCATGGAACGGTCCAGGCAAAGAATTTTTCTAGGGTCTTCCCATCCAAGGGTTTTGGCTATTTGTCATTGTTCTTATCCTTTGTTTTACTATCATTTTCTAATGAGAAATTTGATACATCTGCTTATGTGGCCATTGCTGGTAATATTTTATGAAGAGGATGTTAACGAATATTTCTGGAATGTTCTCATATGCTGATTTTGGAACCAAGCATCTTGCTCACGTTAGTTTACTTTGGCTTCAGAATAACCCTGGAAAATTTGCATTGTTTTCATTCAGAGAGGAGGACACTGAGGCTGAGAATTTAAATATCATGATCAGCTTCAGACTGGTAAGCAGGGGAGTGGGGATTTGAGATTTTCCCCGTAATTTCCCTAGAACTGCAAAGCACAAGTTCTTTCTTTTGCTGATGCTCAGCAGATCCCAGAGAAAGTTCCTGGAGCAACCCCTGAAGGAATGCCTTTTTTCCTCCACCACTTTAAAGTTTCTTTCTGACATCCAGGCTAACTGTGCTGCTTATTTTGTAATCCAGTCAAATGCAGCAGCAGTTTTATAGTTCTGCCTTTGAATCTCAGATCCAAGAAACTGGCAGCAGCATGAATTCCTCAGTGTAAAAGAATTGTAATGATCTGACTTTGTCAATGGGTTGACACCGAATTCTTTTAGTCACATAAAGCTTTTTTTTGGTTAGGAATAAAAATAGTTGCAGAGGCGTGAATTTGAGGAGTAAGAATGATTTAACTGAAAACTGATGTTTTATAAAAGATTTATAACACAGTGTTTAATTTTCTATTACTAGAAACAGCTACCAAGAAATATACCTCCTTCAATTTCCATCACTTTCCTCATTTCCCCTTGGTTCAGTTCTATTGCTCAGTTGTGTCCGACTCTTGGCGATTCTGTGGACTGTAGTACGTCAGGCTTCCCTGTCCTTCACCATCTCCCAGAGGTGCTCAAACTCATGTCCATTTCCCTTCAAGTCTGCTCTAAAATAATGTTCATAATCTTCTCCAGACTGTATTGTCCTGTACTTCCTCTTCTGAGAAAGGAACAGAGACAAATCTTCCCATTTGGTGATAATTGATTCATGCATACACGCTCAGTCTCTCAGTCGTATCCAGCTCTCCACAGCCTACTGGAATTTAGTCCTCAGTGTGTCTCTGTCCATGGAACGGTCCAGGCAAGAATACTGAATGGGTTGCTATTTCCTTCTTCAGGGGATCTTCCCCATCCAAGGATCAAACCCGTGTTTCCCACATCTCCTGAGTTTCCTGAATTGTCAGGCAGAGTCTTTATCATTCATCCACCTCGGAAGCCTTAATATATTTATACTCAAGGATAAAGTAATTAAGGGGAAATGGTTATATTAACACTACCGATTTTTATCCCACATCTTAGTTTTTCTAATTCAGATAAACTTATTTTACTGCTGTTTGAAATAGCAAGCTTTATATAAATGTTTATCACCACTCAGTTTAGTTCAATAGTGAGAACTTAGTGTGGACTATGGGTAGAGAAACTGCACAAGCAATTTATAGTTTGTGGAAGGGTAAACACATAAAGGGGGAAAAATTACATCCTAAGCTACAAATGCTATGAGACTCTCAAGACAGTAATTTTCTCAACCTGAAAATTCAAAAAAGGTTTACTGATGGGACTAAAGTGTTTCAGGTGAATATAAAGGGAGAGAGATTTCTGATAGAGGAAACTGCTTGAAAAAAGGGAATCCAGGGAGTCAGGTATTGCTGGTTTGTGTTCTGCTTCCCTCAGTTTATTCCCAGTCCTCAACATGTGAGTGGGGCCCTTCATGGTGCATGTTTGGCACCATCAGTCTCTGAACGTAAATTTTGAGTGGGGTTTCCATTCCATTGCTTGAATGCCTAAATAGATGCACAGAAGGACAACAATTTAAATTGATTAAATAAGATTCCCCATCTGAAAGTATGGAGGCCATTTTTCAAGTACAGAAGGAAAAGTAATGTCAACCAAAAGTTCTACATATGGTGAACTTAGATATAAACATCTTCAACAAAATGTTAGCAAGTCCAATCTAGCAATGAATAAATATTTTCATATCTTCCCAGACTGTCATTGTCCTCTAAAATAATGTTCATAATCTTCTCCAGACTGTATTGTCCTGTACTTCCTCTTCTGAGAAAGGAACAGAGACAAATCTTCCCATTTGGTGATAATTGATTCATGCATACACGCTCAGTCTCTCAGTCGTATCCAGCTCTCCACAGCCTACTGGAATTTAGTCCTCAGTGTGTCTCTGTCCATGGAACGGTCCAGGCAAGAATACTGAATGGGTTGCTATTTCCTTCTTCAGGGGATCTTCCCCATCCAAGGATCAAACCCGTGTTTCCCACATCTCCTGAGTTTCCTGAATTGTCAGGCAGAGTCTTTATCATTCATCCACCTCGGAAGCCTTAATATATTTATACTCAAGGATAAAGTAATTAAGGGGAAATGGTTATATTAACACTACCGATTTTTATCCCACATCTTAGTTTTTCTAATTCAGATAAACTTATTTTACTGCTGTTTGAAATAGCAAGCTTTATATAAATGTTTATCACCACTCAGTTTAGTTCAATAGTGAGAACTTAGTGTGGACTATGGGTAGAGAAACTGCACAAGCAATTTATAGTTTGTGGAAGGGTAAACACATAAAGGGGGAAAAATTACATCCTAAGCTACAAATGCTATGAGACTCTCAAGACAGTAATTTTCTCAACCTGAAAATTCAAAAAAGGTTTACTGATGGGACTAAAGTGTTTCAGGTGAATATAAAGGGAGAGAGATTTCTGATAGAGGAAACTGCTTGAAAAAAGGGAATCCAGGGAGTCAGGTATTGCTGGTTTGTGTTCTGCTTCCCTCAGTTTATTCCCAGTCCTCAACATGTGAGTGGGGCCCTTCATGGTGCATGTTTGGCACCATCAGTCTCTGAACGTAAATTTTGAGTGGGGTTTCCATTCCATTGCTTGAATGCCTAAATAGATGCACAGAAGGACAACAATTTAAATTGATTAAATAAGATTCCCCATCTGAAAGTATGGAGGCCATTTTTCAAGTACAGAAGGAAAAGTAATGTCAACCAAAAGTTCTACATATGGTGAACTTAGATATAAACATCTTCAACAAAATGTTAGCAAGTCCAATCTAGCAATGAATAAATATAATTACTGATTACGATCAACTGGATTTTATTCTGGGTATGCAATCTGGTTTAATGTTCCAATACCAATTAATTGAATTCACTATATCAATAGGCTAAAAAAAAAATCACATGATACTGTCAACTAATTAAGAAATAAGATGGATAACATACAACAACTCCTTATGATGAAAAACTCTCAGCCAACTAGGAATGGGGTGAAGGAAGGGACTTCTTCTATTTGAAGAACATCTACCAAAACCTACAACTATTAAAACCCTTAACTGTGAATAACTGAATGTTTTTCACCTAAGTTTATGAACAAGGCAAAACACTCTATTAATAGCTTTATCCAATGACTGCTGGAAGTTGTTGTCAGCACAGTGAGGCAAAGCAAGGAAATAATAGGTACACTGATTAAAAATGAATAAAACTGACCTACTTGTAGATGAAATGATTGCCTGCATAGAAAAGCCCAAGGAGACAATAAAAATCTGTAACTAATAAATGAGCTGAGTATGACTGTAATATACAAGATCATCATGCAAAAATCAATATGACTTTTCTTTATAGTAACAATAAAAAGGCAGAAACAAAGACATTTACAATGCCACAAAATAAAACAAAATACTTAGGTATAAATGAAAAGACACATGTTCAGAATCTGTGTGCCTAAAATTACCAAATACTGATGAAAGGAGTCAAAGAAAATCTACATAAATGAAGAATGGACTCATTTTTTAAGTTTCAGGTGAATATAAAGGAGAGAGATTTCTGATAGAGGAAACTGCTTGAAAAAGGGAATCCAGGAGTCAGGTATTGCTGGTTTGTGTTCTGCTTCCCTCAGTTTATTCCCAGTCCTCAACATGTGAGTGGGGCCCTTCATGGTGCATGTTTGGCACCATCAGTCTCTGAACGTAAATTTTGAGTGGGGTTTCCATTCCATTGCTTGAATGCCTAAATAGATGCACAGAAGGACAACAATTTAAATTGATTAAATAAGATTCCCCATCTGAAAGTATGGAGGCCATTTTTCAAGTACAGAAGGAAAAGTAATGTCAACCAAAAGTTCTACATATGGTGAACTTAGATATAAACATCTTCAACAAAATGTTAGCAAGTCCAATCTAGCAATGAATAAATATAATTACTGATTACGATCAACTGGATTTTATTCTGGGTATGCAATCTGGTTTAATGTTCCAATACCAATTAATTGAATTCACTATATCAATAGGCTAAAAAAAAAATCACATGATACTGTCAACTAATTAAGAAATAAGATGGATAACATACAACAACTCCTTATGATGAAAAACTCTCAGCCAACTAGGAATGGGGTGAAGGAAGGGACTTCTTCTATTTGAAGAACATCTACCAAAACCTACAACTATTAAAACCCTTAACTGTGAATAACTGAATGTTTTTCACCTAAGTTTATGAACAAGGCAAAACACTCTATTAATAGCTTTATCCAATGACTGCTGGAAGTTGTTGTCAGCACAGTGAGGCAAAGCAAGGAAATAATAGGTACACTGATTAAAAATGAATAAAACTGACCTACTTGTAGATGAAATGATTGCCTGCATAGAAAAGCCCAAGGAGACAATAAAAATCTGTAACTAATAAATGAGCTGAGTATGACTGTAATATACAAGATCATCATGCAAAAATCAATATGACTTTTCTTTATAGTAACAATAAAAAGGCAGAAACAAAGACATTTACAATGCCACAAAATAAAACAAAATACTTAGGTATAAATGAAAAGACACATGTTCAGAATCTGTGTGCCTAAAATTACCAAATACTGATGAAAGGAGTCAAAGAAAATCTACATAAATGAAGAATGCTCATGAATGGGAAAACTCAGTGTGATAATGATGCCCTGTCTGTGTGCTTAGTCACTTAAGTCAGGTTTGACTCTTTGCAACCCTATAGCACGTAGCCCACTAGACTCCTCTATCCATGGGAATTCTCCAGGCAAAAATATTAGAGTGGGTTGCCATGCCCTCCTCCAGGCGATCTTACTGACCCAGAGATCAAACTCAAGTCTTCTGCATTGGGAGGTTTCTTTACCACTAGTGCCACCTGGGTAACTCAGTAAAGATGCCAGTTCTCTCCAAATTGATCTACAGGTTAAACAAAATCTCTGTCAAAATCCCATCAAGATTTGCTTTTAATATAAACAGGATTATTGCACAGATTTTCTGGAAAGGCAAAGGAACTCTGGTATTTTAAATGAACATTTTTTGTGATTCCATTTTCTCTCCTTTCTTAGAATATCATTTATACTTTTTTAAACTTTTTTTTAGTGGTTTCTCTAGAGTTTGCAATATTATTTACAACTAATCCAATTCTACTTTCAAATAATACTATAATACCTCAGGGGTAGTGTATTTTATAATAATAAAACTAATGGCTGACCTTTGTATCACTGTTGTTCGTGTCACTTGCATGAACATACATCACCTATATGTGTATATCTTATATGCATAAGTTGTATACATAAGTATACAAGATAAAATGCATTTTTGCTACTATTATTTTGAAAAAAAATGTTAATCTGTCGAATAAATTAAAAATAAAAAGTAAAAGTTTTATTTTGCCTTCACATAAGCTTTTTGATGGTCTTCCTTTATTTGAACTGGATTTCTTACCTGTATAATTTTCCTTAACTCTGAAGAACTAATATTACTTGCCAGGCCGGTATACTGGCAACAAGTTGTCTCAATTTTTGTTTGTCTGAGAAAGTCCTTTTTTCCCCTTCATTTGTGAAGAATGATTTTTTTTAAGGTACAGTATTCTAGGTTGTTGTTTTTTTTTTTTTCTCAACACTGTAAATGAGTCGCTTCAAACTTACATATTTTCCTGAGTAGTTGACTCAATTTTTTTGGTTATAATGCAAGCGTTCTTTCAGGATTTTTTGCTTCATCTTTGATTTCCTGTAGTTTGAGAATACTATGAGCAGGGGTAATTATTTTGGTATTTATCTTGCTTCTAGTTCTCAGAGTTTATTGGATCTGTGGTTTGATGCTCAATATTAATTTGGGGGAAATTCCCAATTATAATTGTTTCAAATGTTGCTTCTATTCCCTTCTCTTTTCCTTCTTCTGACATTCCCATTATACGTTACAACCTTTTGTAGTTGTCACACAGTTCTCAGGTTTTTTTTTTTTTTTTTCATTGTCTTTTCCATCCATTTGCTTTATTTCTTTGGAGGTTTCTATTGAAATATTGACAATTCTTCTGTCAGTTGTGACCTACCTAATAACCCAAATAAATCATTCTTCATTTTTGTAATGATAATTCTAACCTTTAGCATTTTTTTGTTGTTGTTTTCCATAGCGTTTATTTATTTATTTAAACTTTTATTTTACTTTTAACTTTTACAGAGTATTGTTGTTTACAGATATGTATGTTCCCAGACTAGTCATATGTATATTCCCCCCTTCCCCCCCCGCCCGACCATCACACAGCACCCCTGAAGGATCTCCTTTTCTCACAAAGCAATGACTACAACTATTTTCTTCACTTATGATAGTGCAGGCCTTCGTGCTACTTCCTTTATGCCTCCCACCCTCTGTTCCTTCCCCACAATGTCCATATGTCCACTGTCCATTTCTGTCTTTCTGTCACTTCACTGCATGTGCCATCATCACCATCCTACTAGATTCCATATATATGTGTTAAAATATTGTATTTGTCCTTCTCTTTCTGACTGACTTCAATTTTGATGATACGTTCTAGATCCAGCCACCTCATTAGGGCTGATTCTTCTGCATTTCTCTTTACAGCTGTGTAGTATTCCATTGTATATGTGTACAAGAGCTTTTGTATCCATTCGTTCGTCAGTCGGAATCTAGGTTGTTTCCATGTTCTAGCTATTGTATAGAGAGCTGCAATGAATTGTCTAGGTTGTTGTTTTTTTTCTCAACACTGTAAATGAGTCGCTTCAAACTTACATATTTTCCTGAGTAGTTGACTCAATTTTTTTGGTTATAATGCAAGCGTTCTTTCAGGATTTTTTGCTTCATCTTTGATTTCCTGTAGTTTGAGAATACTATGAGCAGGGGTAATTATTTTGGTATTTATCTTGCTTCTAGTTCTCAGAGTTTATTGGATCTGTGGTTTGATGCTCAATATTAATTTGGGGGAAATTCCCAATTATAATTGTTTCAAATGTTGCTTCTATTCCCTTCTCTTTTCCTTCTTCTGACATTCCCATTATACGTTACAACCTTTTGTAGTTGTCACACAGTTCTCAGGTTTTTTTTTTTTTTTTTCATTGTCTTTTCCATCCATTTGCTTTATTTCTTTGGAGGTTTCTATTGAAATATTGACAATTCTTCTGTCAGTTGTGACCTACCTAATAACCCAAATAAATCATTCTTCATTTTTGTAATGATAATTCTAACCTTTAGCATTTTTTTGTTGTTGTTTTCCATAGCGTTTATTTATTTATTTAAACTTTTATTTTACTTTTAACTTTTACAGAGTATTGTTGTTTACAGATATGTATGTTCCCAGACTAGTCATATGTATATTCCCCCCTTCCCACCCCGCCCGACCATCACACAGCACCCCTGAAGGATCTCCTTTTCTCACAAAGCAATGACTACAACTATTTTCTTCACTTATGATAGTGCAGGCCTTCGTGCTACTTCCTTTATGCCTCCCACCCTCTGTTCCTTCCCCACAATGTCCATATGTCCACTGTCCATTTCTGTCTTTCTGTCACTTCACTGCATGTGCCATCATCACCATCCTACTAGATTCCATATATATGTGTTAAAATATTGTATTTGTCCTTCTCTTTCTGACTGACTTCAATTTTGATGATACGTTCTAGATCCAGCCACCTCATTAGGGCTGATTCTTCTGCATTTCTCTTTACAGCTGTGTAGTATTCCATTGTATATGTGTACAAGAGCTTTTGTATCCATTCGTTCGTCAGTCGGAATCTAGGTTGTTTCCATGTTCTAGCTATTGTATAGAGAGCTGCAATGAATTGGGGTACAGGTGCTTCTTTCAGTTTTGATTTCATCAGGATATAAGCCTAAGAGTGGGATTGCTAGGTCGAATGGTGCTTCTATCTATAGTTTTTAAAGAAATCTCCATACTGTGTTCCATAGAGGCTGTATCAATTTACACTCCCACCAGTAATGCAGGAGTGTTCCCTTTTCTCCACACCCTCTCCAGCATTTCTTGTCTGTTGATTTCTGGATGATGGCCATTCTGACGGGTGTGAGGTGATATCTCATTGTAGTTTTGATTTGCATTTCTCTAATTATAAGTGAAGTTGAGCATCATTTCATGTGCTTTTGGGCCATCTGTATGTCCTCTTTGGAGAGGCGTCTCTTTAGATCTTTTTCCCATTTTTTGATTGGATTGTTCATTTTTCCTGTGCTGAGTTGTCTGAGTTGCTTGTAGATTTGGGAGATTAATTCTTTGTCTGTTGTTTCATTTGCTATGATTTTCTCCCATTCTGTGGGTTGTCTGTTCAGCTTTATTGTAATTTCTTTTGCTGTATAAAAGCTTTTAAGTTTCATTAAGTCCCACATGTTACATTGAAGTACATGTTCTGGGGTTTATTTTGCTTCTTTAAACTGTGCTGTTTGCCATTTAGTATATCTCAATTGTTCTGTAAGGTTTTCCTTGGGGCTCAGTGGTAAAGAAGCTGTCTGCCAATGCAGGAGACTTGGGTTTGATCCTTGGATTTGGACGATCCCCTGGAGAAAGAAATGGCAACCCTCCCTAGTATTCTTGCCTGGGAAATCCCATGGACCAAGGAGCTTGGCAGCCCACAGAGTCATACACAACATAGCAACTAAACACTAATGTTCTGTACCGTTTTCTTAACAGTCAAGCATGATGTACTGAGTAAAAGAATCTGTTGTAAATAGGCCTGTAGTAATGTGGTGCTAAGATGTTGCGGGGAGATGAAGTATTGTGCAAACTTATAAGTAGTTCTCAGTCTTCTGGGGAGTACCTTTGACCATGAACTTCATCAGTGATTTTCAGTTCCCTCAGCAGCACCTTAGGTGGGACAAGATGATCAGAATGGACTGAAGTTGAGCATTTTCTGTCTCCCACATGGAACACTGGATGACGCTTGTGCTTGTGCCCTGTCACTTCAGTTGTATCCAATTCTTTTCTGAGCCAATATACTGGCCCACTAGGATCCTCTGTCCATTGAATTTTTTTTTTTAATTATTTATTTTTGGGCGGGGGTTGGGTTGGGGAGGTAGGGGAGTGGGCAGGCTACTTCTATTGGTCTTTCATTTCTCTATTTTCATCTGTCTTTGTTCTTTGGCTCCTGTGGGCCTCCCATCATGGTGGCGTCTGTCGTTGCTGAGCGCTGGCTCTGGGCACATGCGCTCCAGAGCTCCGGCTTGGCAATTGGACACATCAGTCCAGCTGCTCCGCAGCACGTGGGATCTTCCCAGGCCAGGGATCGAACTGGCGCCCCTTGAACTGCAAGGCAGTGTCCTTATCCACTGGACCACCAGGGGAAGCCCTGTCCATTGAATTTTTCAGGCAAAAGTACTGGAGTGGGTTGCCATGCTCTCCTATAAGGGACATTCCCAGCCCAGGGATCAAACTTGCATCTCCTGTGTCTTCTGTATTGTATGCTGATTCTTTACCTCCTGAGCCACCTGGAAATCCCCTGAAGCTGTATATTTCTCTTTATCCTTGGGGAAGATTAGAGTCAGCTGTGATTGGGAAATTTCCTTCGCTTAGGTCATTAGGCTGAGATACAACACCTGTAGGTTGGAGTCTCATTAAATAGTTTCTCTTGAGGGTAAACTTGTTAAGAAGAACAGAATGTTCTGGGGTGTTTCATAATGGTGGATCTTCCCTGCCTCTTGCCGTAGCAGCAGGGGATTTTTCTCTTGTTTGCTTTGTGAGAACCTGGTATGAGTCTTGAAGGTAGAACTCACAAAAGTCATCCCTCACCCTCCAGAACGAGTCCTCTGGAGTTTGTTGCTCTCAGCATTGTCTACTCTGAACCTCCTGGAGTGCGTCAGTTACAGCTCTGCTTTCCATACCATGATACTGATTCCTGTAGAGGTTTCAGCTTGTGCATTTCTGCTTTGGTAAGTTACGTTTCTTTGTATTCACTTTTTGGTTTCTCTCATTTTGGTGTCTGTGATTTGCCTTGTGACCTCACTTCTCTTGGTTAGGTTGGGGCCACTGACAAGTGTCTCTCAACTGCACAGTGTTGTTATAAAATCTCATTTTTGTATTATCTATTTGTGCTAGGGAGATAGGTTAAAGCTGTGCTAAATCTGAAGCAATTTGTATGATTTTGGTTGCAAATAACAGAAAACTCAAAATTAAAATGGCCTTAAGAAGAACATTTATTATTTTGAATAAGAAGCCTAGAAGTATGATGATAATTACAGAGTGGTTTAGTTGAGAAGCTTGCAAGGTCTTCAAGTGCCCAAGTTCTATCTTTGTACTTTATTACCTTCAAGATGACATATTTGTCTTCAGACTGTAATAATGTCAGTATTGTATCTGTGATATGGTGCTCTAATTCTGTAAGATTAGATTACGAAATTTTGAGACAACTGGGCAGAGTAGAAGGGATTTTTCTGTAATATTTTTATAATACCATGAAATTTTTGAAAAACAACTGCAAGGCAGTGTCCTTATCCACTGGACCACCAGGGAAGCCCTGTCCATGAATTTTCAGGCAAAAGTACTGGAGTGGGTTGCCATGCTCTCCTATAAGGGACATTCCCAGCCCAGGGATCAAACTTGCATCTCCTGTGTCTTCTGTATTGTATGCTGATTCTTTACCTCCTGAGCCACCTGGAAATCCCCTGAAGCTGTATATTTCTCTTTATCCTTGGGGAAGATTAGAGTCAGCTGTGATTGGGAAATTTCCTTCGCTTAGGTCATTAGGCTGAGATACAACACCTGTAGGTTGGAGTCTCATTAAATAGTTTCTCTTGAGGGTAAACTTGTTAAGAAGAACAGAATGTTCTGGGGTGTTTCATAATGGTGGATCTTCCCTGCCTCTTGCCGTAGCAGCAGGGGATTTTTCTCTTGTTTGCTTTGTGAGAACCTGGTATGAGTCTTGAAGGTAGAACTCACAAAAGTCATCCCTCACCCTCCAGAACGAGTCCTCTGGAGTTTGTTGCTCTCAGCATTGTCTACTCTGAACCTCCTGGAGTGCGTCAGTTACAGCTCTGCTTTCCATACCATGATACTGATTCCTGTAGAGGTTTCAGCTTGTGCATTTCTGCTTTGGTAAGTTACGTTTCTTTGTATTCACTTTTTGGTTTCTCTCATTTTGGTGTCTGTGATTTGCCTTGTGACCTCACTTCTCTTGGTTAGGTTGGGGCCACTGACAAGTGTCTCTCAACTGCACAGTGTTGTTATAAAATCTCATTTTTGTATTATCTATTTGTGCTAGGGAGATAGGTTAAAGCTGTGCTAAATCTGAAGCAATTTGTATGATTTTGGTTGCAAATAACAGAAAACTCAAAATTAAAATGGCCTTAAGAAGAACATTTATTATTTTGAATAAGAAGCCTAGAAGTATGATGATAATTACAGAGTGGTTTAGTTGAGAAGCTTGCAAGGTCTTCAAGTGCCCAAGTTCTATCTTTGTACTTTATTACCTTCAAGATGACATATTTGTCTTCAGACTGTAATAATGTCAGTATTGTATCTGTGATATGGTGCTCTAATTCTGTAAGATTAGATTACGAAATTTTTGAGACAACTGGGCAGAGTAGAAGGGATTTTTCTGTAATATTTTTTATAATACCATGTGAACCTACAATTCAAAATACAAAGTTGAATTTAAAGACGAACCTATGAAGTGCAAACATTTTAAAATTATTAGAGGCTAAGTGCTTATCAGAGGGTACTGAAAGATATCAATAAAGAAAGTGGTATGGGGGATCCTGGATGGACTTGATGTTTATGGTAGAAAGTTTGTATTTCATCTTGGTCACTAATGTTATACATAAGTTTTATATTGTCAGTTTAACAAGTTATAAATGTGGTGGTTCAAGATAACAACAACTTATTACAATTTTGTAGGTCAGAATTCTAAAATGGCTTTCCCTGAGCTAAAGTTAAAATATGCAGGGTTGTATGTATATAGCTTTTTTTCTGCTGGAAAATAAAAATTTTTCCAGTGGCTAGAGGCTGCCTAAATTAATTGGCAACCAAACTTCTCCATTTTCAAAGCCAAGATTGTAGCATCATCAGGTGTGGCTGACTCTGACCTTCCTCCTTTACTCCTACTAATAAGGACCAGGATATTTGTCTTATCTTAAAACAGTTAATTATACCAGCAAAAACCCTTTGGCCGTGAAAGTTAGGATGTTTACAGGTTCTAGAAATTAGAATATGGAGAAATCATGTAAGGATATTACACATAGATATTTATTCCACATAACTTCTAAGACCTCTTCAAGAATTGGTTAAAATCAAGTACGCTTAACACTAGGTGTTTAAGCAAAACATGTCTTCAATTATGTATAATGGTATTATCCACTTGTTCCCTAAGTTTTCCTTCCTGTGCTCAAAAGTGGATTCAGAGTGAAAACATAATGCTCTATGTATCATTGCTCTAGATGGATGTATTATGGTAGATCTTGGATATTCTTTTAGTGAGTCCTAACAGATATACTTAAGGTCTTAAGAAGACATTTATTATTTTGAATAAGAAGCCTAGAAGTATGATGATAATTACAGAGTGGTTTAGTTGAGAAGCTTGCAAGGTCTTCAAGTGCCCAAGTTCTATCTTTGTACTTTATTACCTTCAAGATGACATATTTGTCTTCAGACTGTAATAATGTCAGTATTGTATCTGTGATATGGTGCTCTAATTCTGTAAGATTAGATTACGAAATTTTTGAGACAACTGGGCAGAGTAGAAGGGATTTTTCTGTAATATTTTTTATAATACCATGTGAACCTACAATTCAAAATACAAAGTTGAATTTAAAGACGAACCTATGAAGTGCAAACATTTTAAAATTATTAGAGGCTAAGTGCTTATCAGAGGGTACTGAAAGATATCAATAAAGAAAGTGGTATGGGGGATCCTGGATGGACTTGATGTTTATGGTAGAAAGTTTGTATTTCATCTTGGTCACTAATGTTATACATAAGTTTTATATTGTCAGTTTAACAAGTTATAAATGTGGTGGTTCAAGATAACAACAACTTATTACAATTTTGTAGGTCAGAATTCTAAAATGGCTTTCCCTGAGCTAAAGTTAAAATATGCAGGGTTGTATGTATATAGCTTTTTTTCTGCTGGAAAATAAAAATTTTTCCAGTGGCTAGAGGCTGCCTAAATTAATTGGCAACCAAACTTCTCCATTTTCAAAGCCAAGATTGTAGCATCATCAGGTGTGGCTGACTCTGACCTTCCTCCTTTACTCCTACTAATAAGGACCAGGATATTTGTCTTATCTTAAAACAGTTAATTATACCAGCAAAAACCCTTTGGCCGTGAAAGTTAGGATGTTTACAGGTTCTAGGAATTAGAATATGGAGAAATCATGTAAGGATATTACACATAGATATTTATTCCACATAACTTCTAAGACCTCTTCAAGAATTGGTTAAAATCAAGTACGCTTAACACTAGGTGTTTAAGCAAAACATGTCTTCAATTATGTATAATGGTATTATCCACTTGTTCCCCTAAGTTTTCCTTCCCTGTGCTCAAAAGTGGATTCAGAGTGAAAAAACATAATGCTCTATGTATCATTGCTCTAGATGGATGTATTATGGTAGATCTTGGATATTCTTTTAGTGAGTCCTGTGGTGTTTGTCTTCTATTTTTCTGTGTCCCAATTTTCATTGCTCCTTCTAGGTGGGAATTATTTCATAGATTTCAAACATGTAAGATGTGCACATCAGTGGGTTGACAATGTTTAATTCTCCTGGTCCTCTTCAAACAAAAAACATGTTTCAACATTTTGTTTCCAATGAGACGACTGCATTGAAATGGCTGGTGCCCCTTAACTCTCACTGGCTTTTTATATTTACTCTGAAATTTCATTCAGAAAAGTATATGCCAGTTTCAATGGATTGGTCTCTTCTATCTTGCTTGGATGGCCATTAATAATAAAGTTGAAAACATTTTAGTGCAGAACAAATTTTACTGTAATTAAATTGTTCAAAGTGAAACACATTCAGTATGGCTTTTACTTTTTGTCTTTAGTCACAGAAAACAGTACTCTTTCTGAAATTTTCTGTGTGACGGCTGTCGTCTCCCTTTTCTTTAATCTCTGAAGGTGAAACATCCGTAGACATGACTTTAAACATGATTCCTTAGAGCTTTGTATGAAGGACTTATATAACCAAATTTATAACTTAGAAATATTACTTTCACTGCATTGTGAAGGATGTATGATTTGAGAAAGAAACGACTTGCATTAATCTTAATTGGTTTTTCCTCAGTATTTTCCTATTCGGTGAAATTAGAGCTCAAATGAGATTGTCTTCAGACATAACTTAATAAACACAGACATTAGTTAAAGCCACATAAGCATGCATTATATTTACTAAATGTGTTAAGTGTTTGGTGCAAAGGATTTATACAGAAGTACTTTACTTGATCAGAAAATGGGTTTTTATCATGTTCTTTCACCTGCTGGATATTTCTCTGACTTTTTATTTTGTTTAGTTTGCTGTGTTTGGGGTCCCCTTTCTGCAGACCACAGGGTTGTAGTTCCTGTTAGTTTTGGAGTCTGCTCCCTGTGGGTGGTGTTGGACCAGTGACTTGTGAATGTTTCCTGGTTGGCGGAATATGTATCTGTGTTCTGGTGGATGGAGCTGCATCTCTTCTCTCTGGAGGGCCAGTAGGGAGTTTTGAGGTGTCTGTAGGTTTGGTATGGCTTTAGGCAGCCTATCTTTTGATGTTCAGGGTTGCGTTCCTGTTTTGCTTGAGGATTAGCCTGCGGTGACTTGGACTGGAGCTTGCTGCCTCTTGGGTGGAGCTTGGTCTCATGTATATGGAATTTAGAAAGATGGTAAGGATGATCCTACATGTAGGGCAACAAAGGAGGCACAGAGGTAAAGAACAGACTTTTGGACTCAGTGGGAAAAGGTGAAAGTAGGATGATTTGAGAGAATAGCATTGAAACATGTACATTGCCATATGTAAAATAGATGACCAGTGAGAGTTTTATGCATGAGGAAGGGCACCCAAAGTCAGTGCTCTGGGAAAACCCAGCGGGACAAGGAGGTGGGAGGAAGGATAATGGATGGGAGGGGGCATATGTATAACTGTGAAGGGTTCATGTTGATGTATGGCAAAAACCATCACAGTATTATAATTATCCTCCGGTTAAAATAAGTAAGTGGAAAAAAGGAAAATGGCAAGCTAAGTTGTATCCATGGCTTAACCAACTATCCTGCCATTTCATGAAATTTTACTAAAGTTAACCATACATTGTAAATGAGTTCAGCATTACAACTGAAGTAGCAAAAAGAGGTAGAAATGGAAAGTGCAAAACCAGTGAAATTAACATTTAAAACAGCAATCAATGAAAATATCATTCAGAATCTCAATATATGCTAGGCTCCTAGATAAGAAATTCAGCAAGCAGAGCTTCTAAAATTTTGGCAACAATCTGAGTACTTGAAAGGAACACTGATATCAACTTGCTGACACTGTTTTAAATTCTTCCTTCAAAAGCTGAATAGAAATCATTACCTTTACCATCATTACTTTGTAACTATTTGACATGATTTATCCCTGAATGTCAAAGAGCTTTAATATAATACCTTATTATTAATTTAATAATTTTCCAGCATCCTTGGGATAATACAGAGGCTTCTTCAAATCAAATGCAATGTGAATGGCAGAGACAAAATGAAACTTGACTTCTTTGTTTCCAAGTCTCTGAACTAATATGTATTATTATACTCTCTCTTGGACAGTGCAAAAATTATCTGCCCACTATTAGATTGGGGCTTCTGCGGTGGCTCACTGGTAAATAATCTGCCCGTAATGCAGGATACACAGGAGATGTGGACTCAATCATTGGACCAGGAAGATTCCCTGGTGGAGAAAAAGGCAACCCACTCCGGTATTCTTGCCAGAAAATCCCATGGAAAGGGAAACCTGGTGAGATGCAGTCCAAAGAGTCTCAAAGAGTTGGACATGACTAGGGCAACAAAGGAGGCACAGAGGTGCACTTTGGAAAGGTGAAAGTATGATTTGAGAGAATAGCATTGAAACATGTACATTGCCATATGTAAAATAGATGACCAGTGAGAGTTTTATGCATGAGGAAGGGCACCCAAAGTCAGTGCTCTGGGAAAACCCAGCGGGACAAGGAGGTGGGAGGAAGGATAATGGATGGGAGGGGGCATATGTATAACTGTGAAGGGTTCATGTTGATGTATGGCAAAAACCATCACAGTATTATAATTATCCTCCGGTTAAAATAAGTAAGTGGAAAAAAGGAAAATGGCAAGCTAAGTTGTATCCATGGCTTAACCAACTATCCTGCCATTTCATGAAATTTTACTAAAGTTAACCATACATTGTAAATGAGTTCAGCATTACAACTGAAGTAGCAAAAAGAGGTAGAAATGGAAAGTGCAAAACCAGTGAAATTAACATTTAAAACAGCAATCAATGAAAATATCATTCAGAATCTCAATATATGCTAGGCTCCTAGATAAGAAATTCAGCAAGCAGAGCTTCTAAAATTTTGGCAACAATCTGAGTACTTGAAAGGAACACTGATATCAACTTGCTGACACTGTTTTAAATTCTTCCTTCAAAAGCTGAATAGAAATCATTACCTTTACCATCATTACTTTGTAACTATTTGACATGATTTATCCCTGAATGTCAAAGAGCTTTAATATAATACCTTATTATTAATTTAATAATTTTCCAGCATCCTTGGGATAATACAGAGGCTTCTTCAAATCAAATGCAATGTGAATGGCAGAGACAAAATGAAACTTGACTTCTTTGTTTCCAAGTCTCTGAACTAATATGTATTATTATACTCTCTCTTGGACAGTGCAAAAATTATCTGCCCACTATTAGATTGGGGCTTCTGCGGTGGCTCACTGGTAAATAATCTGCCCGTAATGCAGGATACACAGGAGATGTGGACTCAATCATTGGACCAGGAAGATTCCCTGGTGGAGAAAAAGGCAACCCACTCCGGTATTCTTGCCAGAAAATCCCATGGAAAGGGAAACCTGGTGAGATGCAGTCCAAAGAGTCTCAAAGAGTTGGACATGACTGAGCAAATGAACACTACTAGATTATGAGATGCTTTATTACTTGCAGGAGGGTATACTTTGTAATTGAATGACTAATTAGAGTTTATGTTAAAGAAAAGGGAAGGTGGTAGTGACTGGATACCAGAAACTACCACATCTACAATTGCTGAAGGGTTTAGGGAAGAGAGACACATGATGAGGAAGGGAAGCTGATAGCTATCTTTAGACAACTGAATGTTGCCATGTCTAGCTCATGAAGTTCTACACATGGAATTAAGATAGAAACATGCTTCAGTCCAATACTGAGAAAAGTAGAAATATATAGTGATGAAATTTGTTGCCTTTTTAGCTGTGACCTATCCATCACTGAAGGTTTGGAGTAAAAGCTGATTTTGAAGAATCAGCTACTGATTCTTCCAATATACTGTTAAAATAATTGTTTGCTTTGTACATGAGAGAAGATTAGAGGAATACAATCCTCTTCTGCTTTATAATTTTATGATTTTTAATGTTTATGATTTTTTATTTAACAAATTTAAAAAATTATTTATACATTTTTATGATTATTCAATATAATAAAATGACATGCTAAGGTAATCAACTACCCAGGGAACAGCGTAAACAACATGATGCCCCAGGAGGAAAGTCTATCAAAATTTACAACAAACAAGTCTACTTGGGATCAACAAGAACTCAAGACAGGTTCTAGTTATTCATGGCAAGTTATTTTCTGCATGTGCATACATATCTCAAAAATGTATTCCAAGCCATATTTACAACTCTCTATGTTGATCTTGCTTTTGTAATGTATACTCAAAAAACTTAATCATCTATATCTTTCTCCTTTATGCCTAACATGCCAATGTTTTAAGAATCTTAGTCTTGTGAGTTATAGATATACTAGGGTAACTTGTAGAAAATTCAAAATACTGATTAAAACCATTTAGTTCTATTTTTTGCGTGTGTGTTCTAGGGGAATACTCTGAATTTGTTCCATAGGCCTCGTTCTTAGAAAGTTCTAATAGTGTTGACTTTTCTCTGGATTCTAGTGAAATGCACATATTGACAGTACTCTCTCTCCAACATGGGAGAGCTACCATGGAGGTAATGAAATTCCTAGTTTTTTAAAGAATGTAAAGAAAGACATAGCAGTGATAAGACATACATTTTCTTAGTATTAGTAATAATATTTTTAATTGAAATTTAGTTGCTTAATAGCCTTGTTAATTTGTTCTGTAAAGAAAAGTAAATCAGCTACACATATACATATATCTCCTCTTTGTCACTACAGAGCATTGAGTAGAGTTCCCTATTATATAAAGTAGGTTCTCATTAATTAGCTATTTTATACTTTATATGTAATAGTATACATATGTCAATTTCAGTCTCCCAATTCATTCTACCCACTGTTCCCTACTCCTGTATATTTGGAGCTCATGAAGTTCTACACATGGAATTAAGATAGAAACATGCTTCAGTCCAATACTGAGAAAAGTAGAAATATATAGTGATGAAATTTGTTGCCTTTTTAGCTGTGACCTATCCATCACTGAAGGTTTGGAGTAAAAGCTGATTTTGAAGAATCAGCTACTGATTCTTCCAATATACTGTTAAAATAATTGTTTGCTTTGTACATGAGAGAAGATTAGAGGAATACAATCCTCTTCTGCTTTATAATTTTATGATTTTTAATGTTTATGATTTTTTATTTAACAAATTTAAAAAATTATTTATACATTTTTATGATTATTCAATATAATAAAATGACATGCTAAGGTAATCAACTACCCAGGGAACAGCGTAAACAACATGATGCCCCAGGAGGAAAGTCTATCAAAATTTACAACAAACAAGTCTACTTGGGATCAACAAGAACTCAAGACAGGTTCTAGTTATTCATGGCAAGTTATTTTCTGCATGTGCATACATATCTCAAAAATGTATTCCAAGCCATATTTACAACTCTCTATGTTGATCTTGCTTTTGTAATGTATACTCAAAAAACTTAATCATCTATATCTTTCTCCTTTATGCCTAACATGCCAATGTTTTAAGAATCTTAGTCTTGTGAGTTATAGATATACTAGGGTAACTTGTAGAAAATTCAAAATACTGATTAAAACCATTTAGTTCTATTTTTTTGCGTGTGTGTTCTAGGGGAATACTCTGAATTTGTTCCATAGGCCTCGTTCTTAGAAAGTTCTAATAGTGTTGACTTTTCTCTGGATTCTAGTGAAATGCACATATTGACAGTACTCTCTCTCCAACATGGGAGAGCTACCATGGAGGTAATGAAATTCCTAGTTTTTTAAAGAATGTAAAGAAAGACATAGCAGTGATAAGACATACATTTTCTTAGTATTAGTAATAATATTTTTAATTGAAATTTAGTTGCTTAATAGCCTTGTTAATTTGTTCTGTAAAGAAAAGTAAATCAGCTACACATATACATATATCTCCTCTTTGTCACTACAGAGCATTGAGTAGAGTTCCCTATTATATAAAGTAGGTTCTCATTAATTAGCTATTTTATACTTTATATGTAATAGTATACATATGTCAATTTCAGTCTCCCAATTCATTCTACCCACTGTTCCCTACTCCTTTGGAGTCTGTATATTTGTTCTTTATGTCTATATCTATATTTCTGCTTTCCAAATAGCTTCATTTATACCATTTTTCTATATTTCACATATATGCATGAATATATGACACTTTGCTTTCTCTTAGTTTTAAGAGATGCTATTTGAATGATCTGTGAATTCTGAGTACCAGAATTTTGACAGAAGTGACAATTAGGGATGATCTAAATCAGTGAGACCCCCAAATTGGGCATCATTTCTGAAATTTAAAAATACAACAAATTGTTTCAGTTAAATTAATTAAATATTTTAGCAAATAAGAAATAATGTGATTTTCTAAGCTTATGTATAAAGATACATACATACACACATGCACACATGAACACAAATATTTATTGAATGTTAATACCAAACTTAGGTTGATTTAAATTCCCCAATTATGACATTCAAGTTAATTAATCACCTTAATCAGACTCTGGGAATTTCTACAAGGAAGAGGACACTGTATTTCTATCCTCTTTAAAAATTTTTTGGACTATCCAGGTCTGTGAGGTCTAAAGATCCTCTTCCAATGTTAAATACTATTTTTTTTCTCCCACCATTTTCTACAATGAATGCTTTTGTGTAATAAGGCCTTAAAAATATATCAGATTCTCATTTCATTGCTGAGTCTGGCTCTTTGTTTAGGCCTTAAATATACATATGCCTTTCCTATACACAAACAATGAAAAATCAGAAAACGAAATCAAAGAGGCAATCCCCTTCATCATTGCAACCAAAAGAATCAAATGTCTAGGAATAAACCTACCCAAAGAAACAAAAGAACTGTACACAGAAAATTACAAGACACTCATGAGAGACATTAAAGAAGACATAAAACAGATGGAGAGATATTCCACGTTCCTGGGTCAGAAGAATCAATATTGTGAAAATGACCATACTACCAAATATCATCTACAGATTCAATGAAATACCTATTCAACTTCCATTGACATTTTTCACAGAACTAGACCAAACAATAACACAGTTCATATGGAAACACAAAAGACCTCGAATAGCCAAAGCAATCCTGAGGAAGAAAAACGGCGTTGGAGGGATCAGCCTCCCTAACTTCAGACTCTACTACAAAGCAACAGTGATCAAGACAGTATGGTACTGGCACAAAAACAGAACTATAGACCAATGGAACAAGATCGAGAACCCAGAGATAAACCCACACACCTATGGGTACCTTATTGTTGACAAAGGAGGCGAACATATAAAATGGGACAAAGACAGCCTCTTCAACAAATGGTGCTGGGAAAATTGGACAGCTACATGCAAGCAAATGAAGTTGGAACATTCCCTGACACCATACACTAAGATCAACTCAAAATGGATTAAAGACCTAAATGTAAGACCAGAAACCATCAAACTCTTAGAGGAATTGTTCAAAAAAGCAAATAAGAAATAATGTGATTTTCTAAGCTTATGTATAAAGATACATACATACACACATGCACACATGAACACAAATATTTATTGAATGTTAATACCAAACTTAGGTTGATTTAAATTCCCCAATTATGACATTCAAGTTAATTAATCACCTTAATCAGACTCTGGGAATTTCTACAAGGAAGAGGACACTGTATTTCTATCCTCTTTAAAAATTTTTTGGACTATCCAGGTCTGTGAGGTCTAAAGATCCTCTTCCAATGTTAAATACTATTTTTTTTCTCCCACCATTTTCTACAATGAATGCTTTTGTGTAATAAGGCCTTAAAAATATATCAGATTCTCATTTCATTGCTGAGTCTGGCTCTTTGTTTAGGCCTTAAATATACATATGCCTTTCCTATACACAAACAATGAAAAATCAGAAAACGAAATCAAAGAGGCAATCCCCTTCATCATTGCAACCAAAAGAATCAAATGTCTAGGAATAAACCTACCCAAAGAAACAAAAGAACTGTACACAGAAAATTACAAGACACTCATGAGAGACATTAAAGAAGACATAAAACAGATGGAGAGATATTCCACGTTCCTGGGTCAGAAGAATCAATATTGTGAAAATGACCATACTACCAAATATCATCTACAGATTCAATGAAATACCTATTCAACTTCCATTGACATTTTTCACAGAACTAGACCAAACAATAACACAGTTCATATGGAAACACAAAAGACCTCGAATAGCCAAAGCAATCCTGAGGAAGAAAAACGGCGTTGGAGGGATCAGCCTCCCTAACTTCAGACTCTACTACAAAGCAACAGTGATCAAGACAGTATGGTACTGGCACAAAAACAGAACTATAGACCAATGGAACAAGATCGAGAACCCAGAGATAAACCCACACACCTATGGGTACCTTATTGTTGACAAAGGAGGCGAACATATAAAATGGGACAAAGACAGCCTCTTCAACAAATGGTGCTGGGAAAATTGGACAGCTACATGCAAGCAAATGAAGTTGGAACATTCCCTGACACCATACACTAAGATCAACTCAAAATGGATTAAAGACCTAAATGTAAGACCAGAAACCATCAAACTCTTAGAGGAGAATATAGGCAAAACCCTCAAGGACATCAGTCAAAGCAAGATCTTCTCTGACCCACCTACTAGAATACTGGAACTGAAAAGAAAAGTGAGCACGTGGGACCTCATGAAACTTAAAAGCTTTTGTACAGCAAAAGAAATTACAAAAAAGCTGAACAGACAGCCCACAGAGTGGGAGAAAATCATAGCAAATGAAACAGCAGACAAAGAATTAATCTCCCAAATCTACAAACAAGTCAGACAACTCAGCACAGGAAAAATGAACAACCCAGTCAAAAAATGGGAAAAAGATCTAAAGAGACGCCTCTCCAAAGAGGACATACAGATGGCCCAAAAGCACATGAAACGATGTTCAACCTCGCTTATTATTAGAGAAATGCAAATTAAAATCACAATGAGATACCATCTCACCCCGCCATCTTCAAAAAATCTGCAGAGAGTAAATGCTGGGGAGGGTGCGGAGAAAAGGGAACCCTCTTGCATTGCTGGTGGGAATGTAAATTGATAGAGCCTGTATGGAAGACAGTATGGAGATTTCTTAAAAAACTAAAAATAGAAGCACCCTATGACCCAGCAATATTAGGCCTATATCCTGATGAAATCAAAACTGAAAGAGGCACCTGTACCCCAATGTTCATTGCAGCTCTCTACACAATAGCCAAAACATGGAAGCAACCTAGATGTCCATCGACGAACGAATGGATACAGAAGCCCTGGTACATATATACGATGGAATACTACTCAGCTGTTAAAAGAAATGCAGAAGACTCAGTCCTAATGAGGTGGCTGAATCTAGAACCTATCATAAAAAGTGAAGTAAGTCAAAAAGAGAAAGACAAGTACAGTATACTAACTCATATATATATATGGAATCTAGTAAGATGGTCATGATAACACACGCAGTGAACTCATGGAAAAACAG